>QJPP01004203.1:0-141073 GCA_003996215.1 Jaltomata sinuosa
GATGATACAGTGTTGCCTAATAATGAGGACCCAGCATTCCAAGAAGCTCTCCGAGAGTCAACATTTACTTCACAGTCCTAAAAGGGTTGGGCATGCATTAGTGCAGAGGCAGCGGATGGTGATGAGGAATAGTTCTCCCAGGAAGTTATTGCACCCTTTCCTTAATTCTTTGAGCTTAGAGCATTGAGGGAAATGCTTATTTTATTAGGGGAGGTGGTGCTTATTTGCTTGGTTGGTTATCCGTTTGGGCTTTGAGATATTTCTATTACCCTTGTCGGGCTTTCGACATGTTTATTTCCCTGTTAGACAATTTATTTGGCCCTTGTCGGGCATATTTATTTTAGATGATTATGATATTTCCCTTGCCAAGCCGTTTTTTATGTTATTTTGATGCTTAAATTATGCCCTATTCGGGCTTGTTGTTTTTATATTTTGATTGTGTTGCCGAGTTAGTCTTACCCGATTCCATTATTCCACTATCTGTGCCTTGTAAATGTGCTAGTTCCTACGCCGAGGCCTATTTTCAAATGATTCATGAGCGCTTAAATATGTAGTCACGTTAGTAATAGAAGATTAGTAAAAAACTCCAAGGGTTATCTTAATACCATGGTTCTTTTCAAAGGAGCAAATGTTTTCTTTATTTTTCTTTTTCTTTTGTTTGTTTTTGTGCCAAACCGGTTTGGTATTTCCCTATGATAGATTGAGAGGCGACTCTCTTAAAGGAAAATTCCAAGTTTTAGTTATATTTGAGTCTGTGCTTTGCTTGTCACGAAATGGACCCACCAAAAAAAATTCTTGGCAAGAAGTTTTTGAAAATCAAAGGAAAGAGGGACGATAAATTTTGAGAAAAGCATTCTCTTGTCATAACTTGCACACTCTCGGTTTGGCTTAATCGATTCACAAATGAGTGTGTAATAAACTTGAAATAGCTTGTCGAAAGTCATTTATCTAAATTGATTTTGAGACTAATGTTGAAAATTCTTGTGATGTGATGCCTTGTGTGGTGAGGCTACCTTTTGATTCTTGTGCATGTGTCTCATCTAGAACTTGCCCCAAATGTGATTCAAGGTAAAATTATAGATGTGGCCGAGCTTGGAAGATGACCATAGGCCCTTTTTGAATAGCCATTTCACCCAAAAGACTTCCCTTGACATTGATCCTAGTGAACCCCTTTGAGCTTGTGACCTTTCTTTAACACCTCGATTGACACCTTGACCCTTTTTGGAACCTTCATTCTTGCATCCATCCTCCCTAGTGGCTCGATAGTGAAACATAGGCTAAAAGCCTAAGTTTGGGGGGAATTGAAATGATAACATAGGCAAAAGCCTAAGTTTGGGGGTGTATGTACTAAATATGGAGAAGAAAATGGATGCACTCCAAGTGCAAGGTAGCACCTTATAATTGAATTGAAAATTTCTCCAATTCTAATGCAATGAGTTAAATGAAAAGAAAAGGTTTGGTGCTACCAAGTGTATATGATACAAGGAGGTTGAATGATCAAGTCAAAGGGAAGAGCTTGGGCTGTGTGAGAGAGAAATAAGGTGAAGTCAAAGTTCAAAAATGTGAGAAGTGTTCGAAATGATAACAAAGAGCGTTAGGGAGGTTTAGTCAATTGAGCCAAATGCAATCCTTACCTTAGCCCTAGCCAAGATCATAACCCGCAAGTCCTTAGTGATTTTGAGCTTGGTAACTCTACATTAGTGGTGAATTACATGAAGGGCAAGCCTATGGTTTGATATGTGTGCACTTGAACTTCCTTGAGAGAGTGAGAGTCTTTGTGGTTCTCTTATAATCCCTTGTATTATGAATTGCATAATTGTGAGTGGGATTCTTTCTTGTGGTGAGTGGCATCATGCACTCAAATTAAAACATGAAGTCTCTATTTCAATTGAGAGAAATAAATGAGACAAGTTGTGTGGCGAATCTCGAGGAAAACCTTGATGGTCCATGCCAATGACTTGAGAAGTTTGATATTGTTTTGAATGGAAAATTCCCCTATTTTTGAATGAGAAATGAAGTCCTTTTGATGAATGTTTTGAAATGATCAATTGCCTTGAGAATGTGGTGGTGTCCAAATTCAGATGAGCATTTTATTCGAGTCTTTTTGTTTGAGTCTTTTTATTTGCTATTTTTCTTAGTTTTAGAGTAGAGTAATTTTGAGTACAACCCATGTATTTTAGAGCATAATTCATTCCTTACTTTGTGAGTAGCTTGCTTGATAACAAGCAATAGTTCAAGTTTGGGGGTTTGATAAGTCGATAATCTACCAACTTATTGAGCCTTTAATCATGAATTATTGCCATGTTTTGATGAGATTAGAGGTTCTTATGGCCTTTATTGACATGAATACAGGTACTCTTAGTCAAAACTAAAAAACAAGGAATTGGATCCAAAAGAGCTCAAAAGGAGTAAAAGTTTAAAGGTGATCAAAAGAGATCAAGATTCTACCGAGAGGTGCGGCCGCCATGCGACACGCACAATGGTTGGTGCAGATCGTACCTCCCTTTGCACAGCACCGAAAGTTGGTTGAAGTCACTGGTTCGCTGGAGTAGAGTTGTGCGACGCACACAGTGGCTTGTGCGACCGCACATCGTGTCACATATTGCATCGCACATCTCCCAAAGGGAATTTTTATCAACTTTTATGTGACAATTTGGGAACCTTCTAAAATCCAATTTAGGCATTGTACTCAATCGTTTTTACAGGTTTGAATAGTTTTTTAGTAGTATTCCATTGAGAGAGGTTCCCAAGGAAGAATAGAGAGTACTAGCTATTTATTTTCTTCAACCTTGTGAATCGACCATTAATTGTACAAATTGAGCTTGGATATTGGTAATTAGCTCACAATGAATGGAAATTTGAATTACCCAATTAGTATAATCTCTTATTTACTTAGCATGAGTTGCTATTTTCCTTGTCTAGGGGTATGTGTATGATGTGTATTTGATCTTTGGTAGAGTTCTTGCTTAATTGTGTTTATAATTGCTAAATTGATATGGGTCTATTGAATTCTCTATGTTTTAACTCTAAAATTGATGGTTGCAAACATTGATTGGAATTACTTAGTTGTGTTCTTGCTTGAGAAAAAGGTTCATAATTTCATATGAGAATTCAATAGTGGATACTTGGTATTTCCATCTAGATTGAGGCTAGAAATAGTTCAATCGCCGGAAAACACCCATTTAAGAGTCTAAGCTAGAAATAGTGTGACTTCCCTAAGCCTAAATTGGTTGGTTTGTGTTGAAACCATGGTGCTCGAATAGAGACCATTGGATAAATATTTGGAAGATCGAAAGATTGACATTCATGACTAAATCAATGCCACTCATATCGTTTATTAAGAATTCACATTATTAAGCAAGTACCTTAACCCATGTTTAAGTCCCATCGAAAACATACCCCTAGTCGTCATCTCTCTGGATATAAATCTGTTTTTATTTTATTGTTTTGTTTGAATTGCGATTCTGATAGATTCCCAATTCCCTGATTTACCCCCTTTTTACTTTTTTATGTTATTTGAACGATTACTCTATTGGTGATTGATATACGATAATCTTAGAAGCAACTTTACCATTTCTCTGTGGGATCGACCCTGACTCCCGTTGGGAATAAAAATTTTGTTTTGCTCTGATGATCGATATCACCTCCATATGGAGAGTGTTACTTGAGTGTTATGAGTAAGCCCCTTTGAGCTTGTGACTTTTCTTTAGCGCCTTGTTAGACACCTTAACCATTTTTGGACCATCTATTTTTGCACCCAACCTCCTTAATAGCTAGAAAGTGAAAGTTAGGCTAAAAGCCTAAGTTTGGGGGAAATTGAAATGTTAACATAGGCAAAAAGCCTAAGTTTGAGAGTGTATGTACAAAATGTGGAGAAGAAAAGGGATGCACTTCAATGCAAGGTAGCACCTTATGTTCGAAATGAAAATTAATCCAAAATGTTCAACAAAGTGAGAAAAATAAAAAGGAAATGGAGAAATTGGTGCTACCGAATGAATGAAACAAAAGGTTGTTGATTGAATAAGTTGAAAGGGAATCTTGGATTGTGGGAGAGATAAATAAGGTGAAGTTAATGTTTGAAAATGTGAGTGGTTCTTGGAATGATCACGAGGAGCATTAGAGAGGTTTAGTCACTTGAGCCAAATGTAATCCTCACCTTAACCCTAGCCAACATAGTTGCCCGCAAGTCCTTAGTGATTCCGAGCTTGGTAACTCTACATTAGTGGCGAATTACATGAAAGGCAAGCCTATGGTTCAATGTGTGTGCACTCAAACTTCTTTGAGAGAGTGAGAGAGTCTCTTTGGTTCTCTTATAATCCCTTTTTATTATGAATTGCATGATTGTGAGTGGGATTCTCTCTTGTGGTGAGTGGCATCACACACTTGAAACAAATGAATAAAGTCTTTATTTCAATTTAGAGGAATGAATGAGACAAGTTGTATGGAGAATCTCGAGGCAAACCTTGAAGGTCCATGCCAATGACTTGAGAAGCTTGATAATCTTATTTTGAATAACAAATCCCTTGCTTTTGAATGAGAAATGAAATCCTTTTCAGTAAAGTTTTGAAATGAGCACTTTCCTTGAGAGTATGGTGATACCAATTGAGATGAGCATTGTAGTTGAGTATTTTTTCTTTGAGTCTTTTGTTGTTATTTTCTAAGGTTTCAGAGTCAAGATAATCTTGTGTACAACCCTTGTGTTTTGAGAACCTATTTCATTCCTTACCTTGTAAGTATCTTACTTAAGGATAAGCAATAGTTCAAATTTGGGGATTTGAAAAGTTGGTAATCTACCAACTTATTGAGACTTTATTCATGAATTATTGTCATATTTTGATGAGAATTAGAGGTACTTATTGTCTTTATTGATGTAAATGCATGTATTCTTGGTCAAATAAAGAAAGCAAAGGGATTGAACCCAAAGAGCTTAAAATAATGTCAAAGTATGAAGGTGATTAAAAAGGGGAAGAAACTATCAAGAGATGCAAAATGACGTGCGAGCCGTAAAGAAGCACCTACGTTTTGCAGGTGCCATCGTACATGGAAGATCAGAAACTGCCTGAGCAGTTACCAATATGTGAGCCACACATTGCAAATGGCGATTTCCCTCCCTTTCACACCTTAATCACATAACTGTTGGACTTCACTTCCTGAAGAGGAAGGAACCTGCGATCCGTAAACCACAAGGTGCGATCACAGGTGCCATCGCACATCAATTTCACTTGCCTCGAAGGGCATTTTTTTCTAATTACTTGTGACAAATTTGGGAAGGTTCTAAAACCCTTTTTGGGATATGTACTAAGGGAATTCAGCACTTTTTACTTTCCCAAGTAGAGAATTGATAGAGTACACTATTCTTCTTCTTCTCTAGAGTGAAAAACTCCATTGTTAACAATTAAGCTTGGAATTTGAATTGGCTATTTGAAGAATGAATGGAATTTGGGAAAACCCAATTGGTAGCCTCTCTTATTCCTTCTCTATGACTAGCTAGTCTCAATTCTAGAGGTGTGTAATGATAGATATTTGACATTGGGGTATGGGTGTTGATTTATTGTGTTTATAATCGATTATTTAGTATGGGTCTATTGAACTCTTCATGTTTTAATTATAAAATTGATGGTTGCAAACATTGATTTAGTTTTCTAATTAAGTGCTTGCTTAAAGAAGGAGTTCTTTAATTGGGTAAGAGCTCAATAGTTGGGATTTGGGATTTCACTATAAATTGAAGCTAGAAATAGCTAGATTTTAGGAAATTCCCATCTAAGAATCAAATCTAGAAATAGTTTGATTCACATAAGCTAATTTGGTAGTTTGATCTTCCAACTATGGAGCTTGAAAGAGGTCATAGTAGACATACTTAGTAGGTTGAGAAAACTACTAAGTATAGCTTGAACTAAAGCTACCCATGCTAATAATCGAGTGTTTATTTGATGAATCAACCCTTACCCCATATGTATGACCCCATCGTAAGCACACCCCTAGGTTTTTTCTTGATTTAAAATTCGTGTGTTTTTCTTGTTAGTTATTACAGTTGAAATCTTAAATTCCCAATCCTTTTCCCCAAATTTTTACTTTACTTGCATCGAACAATTGCTCATAACTAGAGAATTGAACCTTGAGGTTTAGTGGTAAGCAAATGTCCCATTCTTTATGGATTCGACCTCGACATCTATTGGGTTACTTACTTGTTTTGCTTGGTGATTGTTACCACCTCCTTCAGGAGAGTGCTTTTGAACATCATCACCATGTGAACATGGTCTTTTCTTAAACTTCTAAGGCAATGTTGATTTGATTATATCTAGAATATCCATCCAATAAAAAGTAGAATGGTTTCCCTGCTAACATATCAAGCATTTGATCAATGAAAGGCATGGGAAAGTGATCTTTACAGGTGGATTTGTTCAATTTTGATAATACACGCATACTTTTCATCTTGTTATTGTTCTAGTTGGAATTAGCTCATTCTTCTCAATGTATATCACAGTCATGCCCCTTGGAATGCATTGCATTGCACTGGTTCACTTACTATTTACAATTGGAAAAACAATTCTTGCATCTAACCATTTTATAATTTCTTTCTTTACTACTTCATGCATTATCGGATTCAATCGCCTTTGATACTCAATGGTGGGGGTACTATCATCCTCTAGCTAAATTTTATGCTCTGAAATCCCTATTGGAATTCCATAAATATCTTTAATGGTCCTAGAGCTCTAAGAAGGTAATTTTACCAAGGCTAGGGTAATGCTCTTGGTTTGAGGTAAGTTATTCCATTAACCCCTTTGTTTAGTAATCATTTATCATTGTAGAATAGTTGGGGAGTGTATGGGTTAGAACCCTAGGTCTGTAAAATTATGGAAAATCCTATGAATAGGTGTGATTGTCATCTATGATGCTTCTAGGGTGTAGATAAACACTTCCTAGCATGTAATTATTGTTCTAAAATACGAATAATGATGAATGAGAACCTTGGATTCTGTAAAAATGTGACTTTTAGCATTAAAATGATAAAAAGGAGGAAATTAGAGTAGAAACTTCATGAATGACAATAGTGTGATTAATGTGAGGTAAGTTTATGGATAGTTGACCCTTGGGGAATGCTACAGACCTCGAATAAGGGTTGAGTTAGTGGGTTTGAATTCCCAAGACTTGAATTTGAAGAGTAAATGATTAATTACTCTTGTACTTGTTTGATTCCAGACATTGAACCATTTGAGGCATTGAGGAAAGACAAGGATTTCGCAAAGTAGCTTGTGATTCGGGATTCTTTGGTTGAGGTAGGTTACGATTTTATGTAGAGTTAGACTTAATATAGTCCCTTATATGTGTTTAGATTGATAACATATTGGTTGGTCTTCGGACATGATTGTTGAAATGATTACTTATTTGGCTTGGCATTGCTTGCATGAATAAGTTTAACTGTTGAAGCCTGTCTTTGAATGACTTATGATTATGAAGTCCACCATTATTGATTGTGTACTTGCGACATTATCTTGAGAGATGATTAAGATGAGAACATACTAAGATATGTTGAGAGCGATAATGAATATGCATACTATTCTGTTGTGTTGAGTGGCTCGAGTCCGATGTGAGCTTACAGATGAGCAGTTATATGATATGGAGCGAGTACCACGCTAGTACGGTACATAAACCCTAGGTTGTCCCATGTAGGTCATGACTAGTTGGGCAAAAATAAGACTCTTTAGCATGTGTGCATAGATGAGTGTTGAGTGAGTTCTGATATGATTACATTGAAACTGATTAGATACAGAGACTATATGTCTAAGAGATCGTACGGACATGAATCTATGTTGTGATGACTACAATATATTTTTGACTTCATATGTTGACACTTGACTGTATATACTATTCCTTAAATGTTGACACTTGATATGTCTGAAATTGAGATTCATTTATCTGGTTGTGGTAACTATTTGATGATCCAAGTACTTGATTATGTGTTGTTGTACTTGCTACATGTGTATTGCTTCCTGATATATATTTGATATTATGTTGAGTTAGCCTATGATAGCTACCAGTACATAGTGTTTGTACTGATGCTACTCTTACACTTCTTTTTCTGAGTGCAGACTGTATTACAGAGGCTTTGGCAAAACATCACATCTAGCGGTTCCTGACCGATCAATTTGAGGGTGAGCTACCTCCATTTCATGGCTGCCACGAATCTTTATATTCTCTAGATGTCTAACTTTCAAACACTTTTTTATTTATTAGTATTTTTGGAGTATTCTTAGACATTATTGGCTAGTGTCCTATATGATGACTTTTGGATCTTGGGAAGTTGTAATAGATAGTTCCGTATATTTATTTATTTAAGTTTTGAGATCACTATTTATGTCTTATTAATTGCTATTTTGCTAAAACTGAATGGTTAAGGCCAAGTTTAAGGATAATGTCTGGTTTGCCCACCAAAGGATTAATGTGGGTGTCACTCACGGTCATTGTAACACCCCAGGGTTCAATTCATCTTTTAAAAACTTGATTTCTGAAAATTTTCAAAAGTCCCAGGAATCACATACCGTCATCTGGACCACGATCCGTCCTGTGACTCGTAGTCCTGAAAACTAGAGGACCCCCATGAAGGGTCCTAAGAACAACGAGTCAGTTGAAGACCCGTCATCTTGAACCACAGGTTATCCTCCCATCTGTAGTTCCTGGGGATCAAAGGATCCTCGTTTCCTTAAGTCAAAACCATGAGTCACAAAATGGTCCGTCGTTCGGTATAACAGACCATAGAGTGACTCGCGGAATAGAGTTCTAGTAAGGTTTCTAAAGTGGCTCCTGAAACCATGAATCCTATAACGGTTTGTCATTTGTTTTGACGGTCCGTAGACCTACTCGTGATCCCTAAAGCCGAGTCACTTTATCAGTTTTTCCAAGCTTATGTCTAGGGGTATTTTGTAACTTTCCACCTTTTTAACTCTTAAGTGAGGTTGTTTTGGCCACTTTTAGTAGGGTTTGTACCCCAATTAGCCTAAGTCCTTCATTATTCCTCATTCATCTCCCCAAAAGAGGAAAAAACTCCATCAAGCTCCAAGTTCAAGCTCCATAGCAAGGGATTCAATTCCAAGTCTCCATCCTTCTCATTCTTAGTTGGGCTAGCTTCAAATCAAGTATGTGGGTATTCAATAAGGAGATTCATCCACCCTTATGCCTAAAACCCTAAATTCTTCAAGTAAAATTTATGGATTTCAAGTTAGGGTTCTTACCCAATTCTCATGGGATTTTTTATTAAGTGTTTTCCCATGATTCTTCAATGATTTCTAAGTTCAATTTCATGATTTACATAGGTTTTGTAATTAGTTATTTATTTCATGATTTGAAGGCTAACCCTAGTTCAATTTTACATGCATGGCTTGATTTAAAGAAATTGCATGTATTGATGTTATGATCTCAAGTTCTTTATGAAATTTAATGCCTAATTCTTCAAGTTATGAATTTAGAAAGAAAAGTGAATTTTGGCTATGCTAAGGTTTAAGACTTATGATTTGAATTTGCATGACATTAGATATGTCCTTATGCTTTTCAAATAGAATTTTGGCATTAGATATGTCACAAGTATGGTATGAGCTATATGTATATTTTGGGAGTAGTATTTAGCACCGAGCGATGAGGGTTTTCGATAACCCCAATCCGAAACTATGTTACCACAGTAGGTTGCCCTCTGTTTCTTATGACAGGATCCTATTATGATAAGGTTCTAACCTTGGCCGGTTAGGACAACCTTTTTCGGTATGGGTGTATGACATTGGACTCCATGTACCTCATCATTGTTTATGTCGGTTAATAGAAACTCCCGTATAAATGTTTTTAAGCCTTATGTTATGTTACTTCTTACCTTATGCTTAAAGTATGACATTACTTATGATTTCACTCATTCTGCATAAACTCAGTTTTAACTATGTTTTAAGCACATTATTACCATATTTATGCATGTCTCACATACTGTCACAACCTGATTTCTCAGGTCATGATGGCACCTACAACCCCTCAGTAGGCGAACCAATTCTCGTAGCGTGGAACGGTTAGTAATGGTCTACTATCTAACCAATAAGCACAACAAGCAGAAACAAGCAGAAGCAAAATATAAAGATAGATAACGCGGAAGCAAAAACCTGAATATATACATAAAGACTCTACACCAACCCCAAGACTTGGTATCGATAGTACAGAAGCTTCTAATAGAATACAAGTGCTAGAAGTAACAAAATGATAAGCACAACTATCTCCGAATATAGAAGAGCAACAATACAAATAATAAGATATAGTCAAGCCCCGACCGCCAGGCGCTCACCCTAGTCTCGAATGTCCAAAAGCTGCATGAGTCTCCAATGCAATCAACGGCGAAAGCTCAACTAATATCTGCACTAGAAAGATGCAAAAGTGTAGTATAAGCACCAAGACAACGGGTACTCAGTAGGCATCATCGGCCGACTGAGCGCATATAAGATATAAAACAGTAATATAGCAGATAGCAAGATAATGGTCACAGAAAACAATAGAGGAAGCACAAGGAACTAGCACAGAGAACAGACAACCAAGAGTAATAAACAAACAATGCTAGCATAAAAAACAAATATACACAGAACACAGGTGTAAGAAAGAAGGACGCACCTGGGATCCTTGCAATAATAGTATAAATAGAGAGAGAGAGAATCAGGAACATGACGGTATACCGGTAACCTCAAGTAAGAAGGGAAAGGAGGGAAGCAACCTAGCATAATCAACTAGATGCCATAAAAGTAACGAAAACCTACCAAAACACCAGCTCTCGAGATAAGCATGAACCGGGATCCATCTAACAATTTACAACCTAGAATGGAATAACTAAAACCCAGAGTTCTACTCAAAATCAAGATAACCAACATCATTCGATAAATCACAACCGCTCAGGAGGACACTCAACAGAGCCTCAAAGATATAGGACTCACTAGCCCCTCAATACTCAAGCCCAAACCCCGGAGCCTCAACAGTCTAAAACTTACCAATCCACAAGAACCAAGGACCACAACTAGGTCTATGAAATTAAAGGAGTAAGATAATCTACCTACAGTCCCAACAGCTGCCCATACAATCGAGGAACTTAATTAAGTGAAAATAAACCCTTTGGCTGCCCATACAACCGGAGCATACACTGAACACACAGCAAACAAGGGTGGAATCCGAGTGAAATATGCATGATGATATGATATGATGAATCAGTAACCAAGTGTGATCGCAGTGTTGTATGTTACCCCCTCTGCACAGGCTCAACAGCTCTACAGCAGTCATAACCAGCCTAGAAGGATATCTCTATGTCTGGGACTCGCGGACATTGCCAATATAATAATCTATACGTCAAAAAAAGACTAACGATACCCATATTGCTATAATAATAGTCGGGTTGAAATTCGGGTCACAAACAGGCCCGTGGGTCCCGCAACCCAAAACTGGAAACAAAAAACACACACATGTTCCTTACCATCCCGAGAGAACATGCTCAAAATTTGAGCTAATTTGGCCAAGGAAAATGGCACAAAATAGCCCGCTATAAAGGAAAAATAAAGAGGGAAGATTCAAGAATGAAATCCAGAAATTAATCAAAAGATACTTACCACAACGAGAGGAACAAGCTAAGGAAGTGAAAACTCTGATTCCACGAACATGCAAAGCTCAAGAGGGCAGATTCTTCAAGAAATTTCAAGCTTTAAGAATCAACAAAAATAGTGGTAGCAACAATGGAGAAGAAACAAATTTTGGGGAAGAAGAACTTACCCAACAACGAGGAAACGAGATTTCCCAATAATTTGATGGATTCTCCAAGATTCAGGACTGATGAGAGCAATTTGGTGGGAGAACTTCGAGTTTAGAGTTGGGGAATTTATGAGAAACAAGCTGGAAAAAAGAAGGCCAAAGAATTATATAGATGTTGGTCGCTGGTCAGCGCGATCGCGCTGAAGAAAGAATCACAGACCAGCGCAATCGCGCTAAAGGAGCGCGATCGTGCTGAAGGGGAAATCAAAGACCAGCACAATCTTGCTAAAGGAGTGAGATCGTGCTGAAGGCCACCAGAAGTAGAAAAACCAGCAACAGCCAAAACTTCTATGAGGTATTTAGGGCATAATCAAAACCCGATACTCAAAAACCAATAGTGTTATTAGAGTGAAAATGATGTTCCGGACTCAACAGAATCAATGAAACTTCCATACGAGGTAATATCGGAGGAATGTTGACCCAAGTCAACACTAATCAATGCCAACCAAACACCCAAAATAAGCCTGGATCACCTGGGACCCGAACCAACCAACTACCAACATAAACTCGGCATTCTGGAGCTAACAGCACTGATAGAATTTCCATTCGAGGCTGTCTTCTCTGAATGTTGACCAAAGTCAACCAAACAAGCCCAACTAGCGAGAGAGAATTCTAAGCTGAAAAGCTCCTGGATCCTAACCAAAGGTCTCTCTAGACCAAAGTCCATGCTCTAGAGCTAACGGAGCTGTCAGAATTCAATTTCGAGCACGTTCACCAAGAATGTTGAATAAAGTCAACGATTTCAAAAGCTTTAAGCTCTAAAATAAGGAACGGCCAAAATAACCAAACCAATAGCCTGGGCACTGAGCTACCGATCCCAGGAAGCCATAAATGGCTTGGGGCCACTATAGGCAAGCTCTAATGGTACAAGAAAGGCAAAAATTCATAAATAACCGAAAGGGTCATTACACATACTCAGTACATCCTATCGTACTAACGCATATTCTCGCACTGCTTCCTTTGATGATGCAGATACAGGTTCCCACTCTCAGGCTTATAGTTAGGCGCTGCCAGTTATCTAAATTACCTTGGTGAGTCCTCATCATTCGAGGGCCATAGCTATGTTAGTTACTTTTATGTCTTTGTTTCATATTCCTGAGTTAGCTGGGGTCTTGTCCCAACAACTCTTTATGTCAGTTTAGAGGCTTCAGACATAGCTAGATGATTGTATTCTATATTCCAGATTTGGTATTTCCTAGACCTTGTTCCTATATAGTTATGGTTGCCTATCTTCATTATGTTTTCTTCCGCTATCATTCATTGTGTATTCTTTAGTTATGCTATGACCAAGGGTTAACTTAGGGCACTTGTGGTCCCAGGTCCCGTGTTATGTCTAGCGGGTAGTCTCGGGGCATGACAGTTATTTGGATTGTGATAATATAAGAGTATGTCTTATGAGTTTAAAGTACCATTTGGCCTTGACAAATGTTGTTCTAAAGATCTGGTAGAGTAAGATCTTATTCGTTAAGCTTAAGAGAGGAATCCATCAATGACCTATGGTTCTGGAATATCAGTTGGAAGAGTTAGAGCTTTGAGCTTCATCTCTATGGGGAAGGGAAGAGGGTAGGAGAGGGAGATGATGGGTGAACAAAAGAGGTGATATTGAAGGGATAGGACGACGACGAAGGTACAATAAAGGTTATGGTGATTTGTGGGAGGGGAAAGTACTAGTTCCCAGTACAAGGGTTTGTATAAGGTGACAATAAATGAGAGATAAGAGAGAAGTGGTGAGGCTAAGGGTGCGGCAAAGTACAATAGAGGGGCGTGATCCCCTCTACAACCTAGGGTTAGGGTATAGGGATGAAGAAAGAGAACAGGGTGATAAGATGGTGATAGGACTAATTGAATATGTGTTAGGGGTGTTTGGGGGCTGATAAGGCTATTGAAGTGATCTGAGTCTTTGATCTTATTTGATCAACAATCCAAATTAAAAGGAGATAAAAAAGAAAGGATATATATATATATGCATTATACAAAAATAAAGATAAAATAGTGAAAATATATGGGCCATTGGATCAAGTAAATTAGCGGCTCAGATTGAGGGGAAAAAGCACAATCCAAGTAATGCTTATGTGGCACACGCAAATTGATTGTCTCAAAGCTTTTAAAATATGGAAAATAAGGTGATTAGATTTTGAAAAATGACAAAAACTCTTTCAAAATGCAGCCATTTTTTTCTAAAAAAACAAAAGTAATTTGATTGTAATCGCAAGTTGAAATGAGCCAAAAACAATTAAAGAAAATTAAAATCCAACCCAAATCTAGGTGTCAATAGTGAGCCCCACTATCATTCGGGTCCTTATCATATTTTATGTTATGTATATAAATGTTTATGGGTATATCAAAGCCTTGTCCCAATCTTTCGAACCAACGAATGCTCCTGCAGCTTTTATGGATTTGATGAACAGGGTATTCAAGCAGTACTGGGACATGTTCATCATTATCTTCATTGATGACATCCTTGTGTAGAGCATGCAAATCATTTGAGAATTGTGCTACAAACTCTCAAGGATCGCCAGTTATTTACCAAGTTCAATAAGTGTGAACTCTGGCTGAAGTCAGTTGCCTTCCTTGGTCATGTGGTATCTAGTAAGGGCATCCGAGTAGACTCGCAAAATATAGAGGCAGTGAAGAATTGGCCTACACCCACTTCTCCGACAGACATCAGGAGCTTTTTCGGTTTGGCTAGTTACTACACCAGATTTGTCGAGAGATTTTCATCAATAGCTGCCCCATTGACCAGATTGACTCAAAAAAAGGTTAAGTTCTAGTGGTCAGATGAGTGTGAGAAGAACTTCCAAGAGTTGAAAACCAGGTTGACCACAACTTTAGTTTTAACTCTACTAGAAGGTTTAGATGGATTTGTTGTGTATTATGATGCATCCAGAGTCATCTTGGGTTGCGTTTTGATGCAGCGTGATATGGTCATTGCTTATGCCTCTAGAAAGCTTAAGATTCATGAGAAGAACTACCCGACTCATGACCTTGAGCTTGCAGCTGGTTTTTTGCCTTGAAAATTTGGAGACACTACTTGTATGGTGTCCATGTGGATATGTTTACAGACCATAAGAGCCTCCAGTACGTGTTCATCCAGAAGGAGTTGAATCTTTGCCAGAGAAGGTGGCTCGAGTTCCTCAAAGATTATGATATGAATCTGTTCTACCATTCAGGTAAGGCCAACATAGTGGTTGATGCACATAGCAGATTGTCCATGGGTAGTATGTCACATGTTAAGGAAGAAAAGAGGGAATTAGCTAAGGATGTTCATAGGCTCGCTCGCTTAGGGGTTTGCCTTATAGACATATCGGATGGCAGTATTATAGTTCAGAATGGGTTAGAATCTTCTCTGGTAGCCGAGGTGAAGGAGAAGCGAGACAGTGATCCCGTCTTACTTTAGTTGAAAGGTGCAGTTCATCAATAATAAGTAGAGGTTTTCTCCCAAGCGGGAGATGGTGTACTTCGTTATCAGGTCGATTATGTGTTCCTAATATAGATTAGCTGAGGTAGCGTATCTTGATAGAGGCTCATAGCTCTAGATATTCTATTCATCTCAGTGCCACCAAGATGTACCATGACCTATGGGAAGTCTACTGGTGGAATGGCATGAAGAGGGACATTTTAGATTTCATGACCAAGTGTCCCAACTGTCAGCAAGTGAAGGTAGAACATCAGAGACCATGAGGTGTTACTCAGGATATTAGCATTGGAAGTGGGAAGTGATCAATATGGATTTTATTGAAGGTTTACTATGTACTCACCAACATCACGACTCTATTTGGCTGATAGTAGATAGGGTGACTAAGTCAGCTCACTTTTTAGCGGTCAAGACTACTGATTCAACAGGGGATTATGTCAGGCTCTACATCCATGAAATAGTCAGGTTGCATGGGGTTCCCTTGTCTATCATCTCAGATAGGGGTACTCAGTTTACATCCTAATTCTGGAGATCATTTCAAAAAGGTCTTGGTACACAGGTAAATCTCAGCACAATATTTCATCCACAGACTAATGGTCAGGCAGAGCATACCATCCAGACCTTAGAGGATATGTTGAGGGATTGTGTGATCTATTTCAAAGGTATTTGGGATGAGCACTTACCTTTTATAGAATTTGCCTATAATAACAACTTCCATTCTAGTATTTAGGTAGCTCTGTATGAGGTACTTTATGGGCAGAGGTGTAGATCACATATTGGCTAATTTGAGGTAGGTGAAGCAACCTTGATAGGGCAAGATTCGGTTCATGAGGCTATGGAGAAGGTTCAGTTCATTAGGGAGAGGTTGAAGACCGCTCAAAGTCGTAACAAGTCCTATACATATGTGAGGAGAAGAGACTTAGAGTTTGAGGTTGATGACTGGGTTTTCCTAAAGGTGTCACCCATGAAGGGTGTGATGAAAGTTTGCAAGAAGAGGAAGCTTAGTCCCTGGTATATAGGTCCCTACAAAATTCTAAAGAGAGTTGGAAAGGTGGCCTATGAGTTAGAATTGCTCGCAGATCAAGCATCGGTGCATCCAGTCTTCCATGTGTCATTGTTAAAAAAGTGTGTTGGTGATCCGACATCAGTTGTGTCATTAGAGAATGTGGGTGTGAAGGACAACCTCACATATGAAGAGGTTCCAATTGAGATTCTTGATCATTAGGTTTGAAGGTTGAGGAACAAGGAAGTCGCTTCAGTGAAAGTTCTTTGGAGCAACCAGTGAGTTGAGGGAGCCACTTGGGAAGCAAATGAAGCTATGATGACCAAGTACCCTCACCTTTTTCCTTTTAATTCAGCTCCAGCTTGAGGTATTAGTTTCCTCATTTGTATTTCCCCTCAGTTTCATGTTTCCTCAGCTATTCTTTCATTTTCAGCATGCTTTCAGGTTCTTAGAAATCAGTTTTTAAAACTCAGTTGGTAGGGATTACAACTCTTTACCTCCAAACTCAGCTTGGTTAGTCTTCATTCGAGGACGAATGATCCTAATGGGGATATATTGTAACACTTCAGAAAATTCTAAGCCTGGAACCAGCCCAGAAATCTTAAGTGTGAATTGTCAAGTGGCAGGACAGGTACCACAGACGATTTCCACGGACCGTGGAATAGTCCATGAGCCATGGATGGTGTTACTGGAAAGAGTCCTGCAGACCAGTACCCAGGTCCCGATCTACGAGAGGGACTCATGGATCGTGGATGGAATCACGGGCCGTGGTTTCCCTTCATGGAAATCATACCTGCAGGTCCTCTCTCAGCCCAGATCCATGATCAGCTTCCACGGACTGTGGAAGGGTCCACAGGTCGTGGATAGTGGTTGTAGAAATAAGACTTGCAGCTTATCAAAAATGACAGGAACCACGATAGGGTTCCACAACTCGTGAAACCATCCATGGACCGTGGTTCCCATCCGTAGAACCCAGTTCGTGAATTTTTCAGCAGTTTTAATTTAGTCCTTCTAAGGGTATTCCAGACCTAAGTTAAACTATTGTTTTAACTAGCTTAAGACTAACTATTAAGCCTAAAACTATCCAAATCTCTCATTTCCTTAGAATCTAATTGACACTTAGCAGAATAGAGAAAAGAAGCGTCATCTTCTTCTCCAAAGCAAACAGAAGGGTTCTTCAACTTCAGGCCTAAAACCCAAGGATTTCACCAAGAGTTTTGCTCTCAGGTATGTGGGAATTCATCTATGGGTACCCTTTCACCTAGTGAGTCCCTAAGTTAACTCAATTCTTTAGTTTTAGCTTAGTCTTTAGAGCCTAGGGTTCCTAAGTTTTGTGAATCCTGTGTATTTCAGTTTTCTTGCTATGTATGAATCTTTGTTGCATGTTTACTTGAACTCTAACATTATTGTACAGTCATAATTCTCAAACCCTCAGCATGTTGTATAATTTATGACTTTTTAACTATGATTATGAACTGCATATCTTATTCGGACTATAGAACTGTTATTAGGAGTTCAACTCCTTAGGTTGGTGGGTTATGAACACCCGATCATTAGGATTTCATACATTTCAATCAGACACTCAGTCCTTCATAATTTCATGATTTGAATGCTTTCAGCCTTAGAATATTTTTCATTCTCAAAAGTCAGTATTTTGAGCTATCCAGTATATTAGTTCATATATATATATATTTAGTTGGGAGTAGTACTCAGCACCGAGCGAACGCGGGGATGAAGGATCACCCGTCAGTTAGGCTTAGACCTTTAGTAGCAGTCTTTAAATCCTAGAATGACGGTGCCACCATAGGTTCTAAAGGGTCACCCGTCAGATTAGGCTTGACACCTTAGTCCTTTTGGATATCAGATTAGTGGATCCACGCCAGCCAATGTTCGTACCCTTGGAAAGGTATGAACACCCTCCAGCCAGGGTTATAGGTTGGCCCATAGTTAGATCAGCTTGGGGCATGTCGGTTAACAGTAGCTTCCATAGTTCAGATTCAGTATTGCATGACCTTGTAGTCAGTTATTCAGTTTAGTATTGCTCAGTTGTATGTTTACCTACTTGGTGATTGCATTAGTTTACATGTTTCATGTTTAGTTTATCCTTTCATGCTCAGCATACTTAGATTAGTACATATATCACATGCTCAGTACATTCAAAGTACTGACCGCATACTTCTTGCTCTATATTGTTGGATAATATAGGTTCAGACGCTCAGCATCCAGATCGCGGTTAGTACGATCCTTTAGTCTTCTCAGCAGCAGAGTTGGTCAGTCTTCATACTTCAAGGACAAGATTTATATTCATTTTATTTAGTCTTATATTCAGTTTTCAAACTATTAGAGTTAGCTGGGGGCTTGTCCCAGCAACTCATTTTCAGTAGAGGCTTTCAGACATAGAGTAAATTTTGAGCTCTCATAGTCAGTTTATATTTCAAACTTAATATGCTTATATTCCGAGATACTATTTTATATTTCCAGACTTATATTTTTACACCACTTTAGCTTTCGCTCAGATATTGTTTTAATCAGAATATTTAGTATATGCAGACCATGGATTAGCTTGGGATCACTTGTGGCTTTAAGTATCGTGTTATGTGTAGGGGGTAGCTTCGAAGTATGACATCTATCAAGTTAAAACATTGACTATCGATCCATCCCATTAAGGTTTATGGCATGACATGGTTCTTTGCATATGTTTGTTATGTTTGCTACTCATTTGTTAATCATGAAAACTTCACATTTTTAGCCTTAGCTCATAGCCCTCTGGCTCACATTGCTCTCCCTAACACATATAGCTCTATAACTCGTGACTCTCAACTAAACAATTGTTTGTGTTATTTTTCACTTGATCACTCACTTCTTTCTTGCTTATTTTCTTGGACGCTCAAGTAAACTTTTTATTTGAGTACACCTTATTTAAGAACATACTTTTAATTGAACACACATATATCTCAAAGGAACCATCTAGATGGTGATGGAAGAATTTAGATAAGAGTATTTACTCTTTTATTTATTGTAGAATGTTCCTTCAATTATTTATTTCTAGAACAACACTTTGTAGAATGTTGACTTTTCTCTCTAGAAAACATATTTTAGAGATCCTTCTTCGATTCTCTATAACTTTTAAATATTCTAGATTCTTCTTCTAAATATTTTAAGATTATTATTTATATAGGGCCTGTTTGGAAAGCCACCCTGAAAATTGGATTTGGTGTATTAGATCTAATTACACAGTTTGACATATTTGGTTAGTCAGATAATTATTTGGTTAGCAGGTAATTGAATGTAATTTGCAGGAGGTAAATACACTCTCCAATTATCAGGGGAGAGCTGTGAATTGCTAGTAATTACATGGTGTAATTACAAGGTTAGTTTTTAATTTCTTCCTTTTATTTTTATATTTTTATTTTAATTTATTTTTTATTTCTATTATTTTAAATTTTTTTTTATTTTTATTATTCTAATATTTTTAAAAAATATATATATTTTATCTTACATTATTTATAATTCATTTCGTTACTTCTCATTTTTTAACATTTACTTTTTGTGATTCCCTGCAATTGTTTGTATTACTTATTTTTTATTTATTCTTTGTTTATTTATTTTTTCATTTAGCATAATTGTGTTAGTATTCTAATTTTCAAATTAAAGTAGAATTCATTGTTGAATAAGGTTATAGACTTAAATTTTCCTTTTCTTTTGAATTATATTTATGTACATTATGTTGAAATTTGACATAAGATTATTATGTTAACTTTTTTTGTTTTGAATTTTGAGCTTATGTTATATTTTTTGTGCCAATTTATTTGTTTTAGTAGTATTGACTTGATATTTCATAGTGCAAACTATTCATTTTTTCAGTTAAAATTGATAGATTATTTTTTTGTTAAATATTTTAATAATTTTATGACATTATATTTATAATATTAATCTTTTTGTCAAACATGCATTTCATGATATTCTTATAAATCATGTACTTTTAGTTTTTATGATTAATTTAATTAAAATATACTAATTTGAAAAACATATATCAAATTTTTTTTATGATATTAGTTAAGAACGTATTTTTATTAAGTAATATATTTTCAAAAGAAAGTGTATATCTTAAATACCTAATTTAATATCATTTATAAAGGTCTTTATTTGTCAAATATTAATTTTTAATTTTTGATAATTAACTTTTATTTTAAAATTTCAATATAACCATTTGATTATAACCAAACAGTACACTTGTAATTACACAAACATGTCATCGTAATTATTAGGTTGTGTAATTACTAGGCTGATAATTACTACCCTAGTAATTACCCCAATTCTAATTATAAGATGACTTTCCAAACAGACTAATGTAGATTGGTGATGAATTCTTAACAATAGCATATATCTATATTTATACTATATTAAAAATTATAATATGATTTAAACTTTTTGTCCTTCATTAAAAGTATCTCCTTTAGACAAAATTATTTTTTTACTATTTTTCCTTCAATTATCGTCAATTAATTATTATGCTAATATTAAAGACTTTAAAATTAATTACAATTATAAATATTAATATTTTATTTATCTATAATATGTAAGAACTCATAATATTTAGCACTACTCTTATTGGCTTTGTCTTAATGGCTACGTCTGGTCAGCCATTGACCTAAGCCCGTTATTGAGGAGAAAAAAGGGCGTTCTTTCCCGGTTAGAACCAAAATTGTTAATTGTCTATCAGTTAAACCATCAAGATTCCATTCATAAATTTCGGAACCACTATAAGAAGTATTCGTCTGATTCCAATCTCGTTCCTCTATCAAAACATCTTGAGGAGTAGGACGAGGATAACAATAAGTCTGCATGCTGGGTTTATTAGCATAACTATTTTTTCTAGGATAACCTCTGAGTTTATTAAACTCTAAAGAAACTTGATTTTTATAATCAACAGTTGTTTCTATTTTATCCGAAAAATCTTTCGATAAATCTATTGGTTTTATATTTAAACCAGAAAACGTTTTATCAAGAAGTTCTTCTAAATCATTTAAATATTTAAATTTAAAATCTTGAATCTCAGGCGGTCTTTGAACATGAGCAGGGACAACCTGAGCGTCAATTTTACTAGCCGAAGTAGAGGCAACATTTGTTTTAGCCATATAAGCTTTTATACTTTTTATCAAGATAGTCAATTCATCAAGTTTTTTATCAAGAGAACAAATATGTTCACCCAAAACTTTAATATATAAACTCAGATAATTATTTTGCGTAATAAGTTTATTAATTTCAGCAATATTGACTGAAGCAATATCTTCATCAATGAATTTTTGAAATGCAGTAAAAGTAATACCTGTATTATTAGGCAATATAAAAGGTCATTGAGGAGGGTAGATGGCTTTTATAAGGCTACCACTACCATCTTTATAAGTTCTTTCAATAACATTTACATATAAAGGCAAATAAGTGGTTATAAACCAAGGAACAAAATACATAATTTGATTATGCAAAGCACAAGTTTCATAAAACTCTTGAGAGATATTATTCATATCCTCTTTACTATAAGTATCAAAAAACCATGTTTAAACCGATTCCATTTTTTATCAAAAATTCTTTTTGGATATGTTTTCTTGCTAGAGAACCTGGGCTAAAATTAAAAGGTTGTGGAATCATTAAGAATCATTTGGGTCAAAATCCATTTCGGATACAGAAGGAATATCCTTATCAGAATTAGCATCATTTACCTGAACTATATTTGTTCAGGGGTCAATTTTAACCTTTTCTACCATTGAGTTACTAACATTTTAATGGTAGATTTACCAATCAGTATGAGACTGTTCGTACCCTCCTTAATGGTCTAAGGTATCAGACCTTATCTAATTTTAGGTGGTATAAAGATACCTTTATGAGCCAGGTGATGGAATTACCCAAAAATAAGTTTAAACATTGGAAAGCTAAGTCCATAGATGGCCTTCCCTCCTTATTTGCTGAAAGAGTTAGAAAAACTCTAAGGCGTAGTCACGGTGAAATTCCTTATAAGGATTATACTTATGGTAAGCTTATAGGGGCTTGCACGCAAGAGGGATTGAACTTGTATAATAAATTACTTTTGTCCAGACAGCTTAAGATGGATAAGATTAAAGAAAGATCTCAACTAGGATACTATTGTACCCAATTCGATTTACCCAAGCCTTCTGCTAATAGCAAGAACAAGAGCAAGTATTATAAGTCCTCTAGAACCGAAGAATCCCACAGGAAAAGGAGATCTAGACGTAGGACCAAAGAAGAACGTGAAGCTAGAAAGGCTTTTGTAAGTCTATTAGATTTATCAAAGATCGATCTGGAAGAGATCTATCCAAAATCAAGTGTTATACATGTGGAAAACTGGGCCACATAGCACCCAATTGTAAGTTGAATAAGTTGAAAACTTTAGAACTAGATAGTGAGACATATGATAAAGTTTATGTTTTGTTATACACCTCAGGTTCTGAAGATGATTATTACTCTCATTCTGATTCTGATATTGAACTACTTGATTTATTTGATAGTGATAAAAATACTGATAGCCCTTGTGCCACTTGCCAAGGTAATAATTGCAATTGTGATGATGATGAAATTTATAAACTGCAATCGCAATTTCAGGATTTCAATATTAACACGATCACCTCAGATAATGTGATTGAGCTTTTGTAAGAAGTTACTGATAATAAGCTTCGCGAAAAGATTATCAATCTAGATACTGCAAATGAGGCTAGTTCAAGTTCTTCAAAACCTTTTGAGAATAAGAAGAATGATTTTGAATACTCTGCACCATATTCTTTAAAGGAGGTTGATAACCGTCTTATTATGAAAAATACTTTTACCGAAAGAGATTCTTCTTTTGATGATTTAAAAGATAAAATTGAGAATTTAAAAAGAGAGATTAAATCTCTTAAACAGAATCAGTTGATTTGTGATCATAAAATTACTCAGATAGAGATAAATAATTATGTGTCTACCAAAGACAATCATATGTCTTCTAATGACAAAGGTATTTCTGAAAATAAGGAAGATCATGTTAAACTTGACCCTAAAATGATATGTTTTTAGGAATAAGGCAAATTATTATTGCCCATAAATGGTATGTTAAATGTACTATTTTAATCGATAAAAAAATTTCAATTACTAACATTGCCATGATTGATAGTGGTGCTGATGTTAGCTGTATTCAGGAAGGCTTAGTTCCTACAAAATACTTTCAAAAAACTTCTCATATGGTTAAGTCTGCATCAGGAAATGCTTTAGATATAAAGTATAAATTGCCTAATACAAATATTTGCCAGAATAAAGTCTGCATTCCTGATTTCTTTTTCCTGGTTAAAAATCAGTTATTCCCTCCAATTATTCTTGGAACCCCGTTCATAAATGCAATTTATTCTTTTACCAACATAGACTCAAAAGGATTCTCTGTCACTTATAAGGATAATGAAATAAGTTATACTTTTGTTAGAGATCCAGTAACTAGAGATATTAATACCTTAATTGATATGAAGCAAACACATATAGATTCTTTGCAACTAGAATTGTTTAGTCTAAATATATTTGATTCTCTAAATTCTGTGAAGGTAAAGGAAAAAATTAAATTGATTTCCCAACAAATTGTCATTGATATCTGTGCAGATCACCCCAATGCTTTTTGGAATCGAAAAAAGTATATTGTCACCCTTTCGTATGAAGATGATTTTTTGAAAGATAATATTCCTATTAAATCACGTCTCTGTCAAATGAACACTGAGTTAGTAGAATTTTGCAAAAAGGAAATTGATAATTTATTGCAAAAGAGTTTGATCAAACCTTCTAAATCTCCTTGGTCATGCACTGCATTCTATGTTAATAATGCTGCAGAAAAGGAGCGAGGTGCTCCTAGATTGGTTATTAATTATAAACATTTGAACAAATATTTAAAATGGATAAGGTATCCTATCCCCAATAAAAAAGATTTATTATCAAGATTATATGATGCTAATATATTTTCTAAATTTGATTTAAAATCAGGTTATTGGCATGTACAAATATTTAAAAAACATACTTATAGAACTGCTTTTAATGTTCCATTTGGGCAATATGAATGGAATGTCATGCCTTTTGATTTGAAAAATGCCCCATCTGAATTTCAGAAAATTATAAATGATATTTTTAATCCTTATTTGGATTTTATCATTATTTATATTGATGATATTTTGATTTTTTTCAAAACATTTGAAATGCATATAAAGCATCTTGATATATTTAAAAAAAAATTATTCAGAATGGTTTGGTTATCTCAAAACCAAAAATGAGTTTGTTCCAAACTAATGTCCGATTTCTAGGACATCATATTTGTCAGGGAAAGATTACTCCAATTCAAAGATCTATTGAATTTGCATCAAAATTTCCTGATATCATCACTGATAGGACTCAGTTACAAAGGTTCTTAGGAAGCTTAACTTATATATCCCCATTCTATAAGAATTTATCTCGTGATTTAGCCCCTTTATATGATAGGCTGAAAAAGAATTATAAATCACCTTGGACTGATAGTCATACCACTTTGGTGCAAAATATTAAACTTCGTGTTCAATCTTTGCCTTGTTTAACTCTTGCTAACCCTGCTTGGCAAAAAATTATTGAGGTTTAACTCTTGCTAACCCTGCTTGGCAAAAAATTATTGAGACAGATGCGTCTAATATTGGTTATGGTGGGATATTGAAATAAATAAATCCCAATGATAAAAATGAGTATTTAATAAGATTTCACTCTGGCAAATGGACTGAAGCCCAGAGAAAATATACCACCGTGGCCCATGAAATGTTAACCATTGTTAAATGTGTTTTAAAATTTTAAAATGATTTATACAATCAAAAGTTTTTGATAAAAAACACAGATTACAGGATCGGGTGTCGGCGGTAATCCGCACTATCAGATCTAGCAACTCAGCATCCTTAAGCTAGCGGTAGTTTGCACTGCATAAGAATTTAAATATACAAGAATTTTCATATAGCTTCTCAGACTGCATGGTAAAACTTTTACCCGAGCAAAGAGTCTGTCAAGGATCTAATACATACTTCTTATTGAGCCCAAGTGTCTGGTGGTTCTAACCCGGAAAGGACGCCTTTTTTTCTCCTCAATAACGGGCTTAGGTCCACGGATGACCAGACGTAGCCACTTAGGCAAAGCCAATAAGAGTAGTGCTAGATCCGACTGTACCTCTATCTCAGAATCAAGTTGAGAAACCATAACAAAATTTCTTTATATTTTAATAAAGCTTAGACCGTTCATGGTCTATATAGGAGAGAAGTTAGTTATTCAACATAGATATGAGATCTTTCAGCCGGACATAGTCCTAGCTGGGAGAGACACAACTAAAAGAAAACTAAACAAAGAAAAATAAAAATATACCTTATATGGATGGCTGTCTGCAAGTGAAATAATTCTTGAAATCAATATACAAGAGAATTACAATGAGAGAGATTTACAAGAAGAGAGAGATTTTTAAAAAAATTGATGTCTTTCAACTACACGAAAAGACCCTTTAAATAGAAAAATAATTAATACATAAAGAATCTATATACAGTGAAATGGGTCCCATATCTGGGTCATTGTACAATGTATCTACTGTTGATACAGTGTATCTACTGTTTGTTTGTTGGGGTCCCCGGCGGCTTTACTATTCTTTGGGGTCCATGATGTCTTTACTGTTTGTCTTTACCATGCTTTTACTCAATGGCTTTGATTTGTTGCAGAAAATCTTCTGTATTCTGAATATCATCGGTAGACAATATTTTATCTGTTTCAATAGGTTGGGATTCTCCGATATCGTCGTTGCTTGTCTCACTCCGCATGGAAGTGTCTGATTTATCAATCTGGTTAATCGTCAGAAGTAAATTTCTTTTGACTTCTTCTAAATAATCACTAATCATTTCTTCTTTATCTCCGTCTTGAAAAGAGATTTTTCTAGAGATATGCCTGACCAAACTATTTTCTATAATTCCCTTTTGAAGGGCTCGAGTGTATTCTTGGATTCTTAGTTTAATAGAATCCATAAGCTCTTGGTCATGTAAAATTTTTGTTTTGGGATCTGTTTTCATCAATTTGTCCCAAAAATTATTATAAAAAGTTCTGTATAGGCAGGGAACATTTTCTTCAGTGAACCCTAATTCACGAGTCCATTTATGAATCCATGGAATAGAGAATTCAATAAAGAAGTAAATCTGATCAATTTTTTCTAAATTGCAAATATGATCTGCATGGTATAATCTATTCAAATCTGGTGAGACTTTTGTCCATTCCTTGTATAACGTAAGGAATTGATCGGGCAAGATCTTGATTGTGGGATTGTAGTATGACCACCAATTTAAAAATCAATTTGGGATTGGTTCAGAATCTATTCAAATTTGGGATCGCACACTTTTATGAACCAAGTGTGTTTATGTCTGTCATTATTGTAGTATAGCGCTTTATCAAATGCTTGAATATAATCCTAGTGTGTAAAGTTCATACGAGATTTGTTAAGGCTTATCTGTCTTTCTTTCATAGTAGAGATTCCTCAATCTTCAACAGATATAATCTGTTTAATAATGATTTTGGAGAAGTTATAAACATTCTCATCCGTGTTATAATCGGAAAAGTGCTGAAATTCTGCACTTCCTGTACTTGTCAGAATTGTCTCATAATAAGAACGGGTTTTGTATGACTCACCCGGATAACATAACCCATTAATTAAGTATCTTTGGAGTATCTTTCATGGCTCATCTTTTCTATGGAGCTCAGAGTTTTCTACGAGAAATATCATTTCTCTTTTTAGTAGTTTTTCATAGGACTTGATATCATCATTGTCCTCTTTGGCGATTGAAGCAAAAGTATTACTTTGCTTTTGGGAAGCCTGGGCGGCCAAATATGCTTGTAAATGACCATATAACGGACTGTTTTCTGGAATATCTTCCAAATGAATAGATGAAGATTCATCTTTTTGAGAAATCTTCTCATTTACTAAACTTTTTCTTCCCATTTGTATAATTGGGGAGTTTGATGAGGATTCATATGACGATCCTTGAGAATAAGACTGGGAAGATCTCCCTGAGGTTGATCTCCCCCTTCCTCTGCCTCTACCTCGAATCCATGGAGGATCCATCCTACATACATAGCAATCTATGATCATATTAATCTGTTAGAATCACAATAATCTGTCAGATCATCTCTGACAACTTATGAGTAATCATGGATTGAGAAATCTTCTTTTACGATGTTTTCAACAATTTTATCAATTATAAGACTTTTCAAGTCTCTATTTAATGTAATTACCTTTAAAATGGTAATCAAAATATTTTCATCGAAAAAGACTTCGTAAAAATTTATTTTATTAGAGGTATTCGTGGGATAAGAAATCCGGTAAAAAATTATCAACTCCTTTTTTATAATGAATTTCAAAATCAAAAACAGCTAATTGAGCCTGTCACCTTGCGAATATTAATTTAGAAGCATCATGCTTAAAATATTTGTTAAACATATACTTAACAGATTGAGCGTCCGTTTTTATCAAAAACTTTTGATTGTATAAATCATCCAGAAATTTTAAAACACATTTAACAATGGTCAGCATTTCATGGGCCACGGTGGCATATTTTCTCTAGACTTCAGTCCATTTGCCAGAGTGAAATCTTATTAAATACTCATTTTCATATGCAGATTACATCAGGACATGCTTTAGATATAAAGTATAAATTGCCTAATACGAATATTTGTCAGAATAAAGTCTGCATTCCTCATTTCTTTTTCCTGGTTAAAAATCAGTTATTCCCTCCAATTATTGTTGGAACCCCGTTCATAAATGCAATTTATCCTTTTACCAGCATAGACTCAAAAGGATTCTCTGCCACTTATAAGGATAATGAAATAAGTTATACTTTTATTACAGATCCAATAACTAGAGATATTAATGCCTTAATTGATATAAAGCAAAGACATGTAGATTCTTTGCAACTAGAATTGTTTAATCTAAATACATTTGATTCTCTAAATTCTTCGAAGATAAAGGAAAAAATTAAATTGATTTTCCAATAAATTGCCATTGATATCTGTGCAGATCACCCTAGTGCTTTTTAGAATCGAAAAAAGAATATTGTCACCCTTCCGTATGAAGATGATTTTTTGGAAGATAATATTCCTACTAAATCACGTCCCTGTCAAATGAACACTGAGTTAGTAGAATTTTGCAAAAAAGAAATTGATAATTTAATGCAAAAGGGTTTGATCAAACCTTCTAAATCTCCTTGGTCATGCACTGCATTCTATGTTAATAATGCTGCAGAAAAGGAGAGATGTGCTCCTAGATTGGCTATTAATTATAAACCTTTGAACAAATATTTAAAATGAATAAGGTATCATATCCCCAATAAAAAAGATTTATTATCAAGATTATATGATGCCAATATATTTTCTAAATTTGATTTAAAATTAGGTTATTGGCAGGTACAAATATTTAAAGAACATACTTATAGAACCGCTTTTAATGTTTCATTTGGGCAATATGAATGGAATGTCATGCTTTTTGGTTTGAAAAATGCCCAATTTGAATTTCAGAAAATTATGAATGATATTTTTAATCCATATTTGGATTTTATCATTGTTTAAATTGATGATATTTTATTTTTTTCCAAAACATTTGAAATCCATATAAAGCATATTGATATATTTAAAAAAATTATCATTCAGAATAGTTTGGTTATCTCAAAATCAAAATGAGTTTGTTTCAAACTAATGTCCGATTTCTAGGACATCATATTTGTCAGGGAAAGATTACTCCAATTAAAAGATCTATTGAATTTGCATCAAAATTTCCTGATGTCATCACTGATAGGACTCAGTTACAAAGGTTCTTGGAAAGCTTAAATTATATATCTCCATTCTATAAGAATCTATCTCGTGATTTAGCCCCTTTATATGATAGGCTGAAAAAGAATTATAAATCACCTTGGACTGATAGTTATACCACTTTGGTGCAAAATATTAAACTTTGTGTTCAATCTTTGCCTTGTTTAACTATTGCTAACCCTGCTTGGCAAAAAATTATTGAGACAGATGCGTCTAATATTTGTTATGGTGGGATATTGAAACAAATAAATTCCAACGATAAAAATGAGTATTTAATAAGATTTCACTCTGGCAAATGAACTGAAGCCCAGAGAAAATATGCCACCATGGCCCATGAAATGCTGACCATTGTTAAATATATTTTAAAATTTCAGGATGATTTATACAATCAAAAGTTTTTGATAAAAATGGACGCTCAATTTGTTAAGTATATGTTTAACAAATATTTTAAGCATGATGCTTCTAAATTAATATTCGCAAGGTGTCAGGCTCAATTACCTCCTTTTGATTTTGAAATTCATTATAAAAAAGGAGTTGATAATTCTTTACCGGATTTCTTATCCCGGGAATACCTCCAATAAAATGAATTTTTACGAATTCTTTTTCGATGAAAATACTTTAACATTTTAAAGCTAATTACATTAAATAGAGATTTGAAAAGTCTTATAATTGATAAAATTGTTGAAAACATCGTAAAAGAAGATTTCTCAATCCATGATCACTCAAAAGTTGTCAGAGATGATCTGACAGATTATTATGATTGTAACAGATTAATATGATCATAGATTGCTATGTATGCAGGATGGATCCTCCATGGATTCGAGGTAGAGGAAGAGGAAGGGGGAGATCAACCCCAGGGAGATCATCCCAGTCTTATTCTCAAGGATCGTCATACGGATCCTCATCAAACTCCCCAGTTATACAAATGGGAAGAAAGAGTTTAGTAAATGAGAAGATTTCTCAAAAAGGTGAATCTTCATCTATTCATCTGGAAGATATTCCAAAAAACAGTCTGTTATACGGTCATTTACAGGCATATTTGACCGCCCAGACTGCCCAAAAGCAAAGTAATACTTTTGCTTCAATCGCCAAAGAGGACAATGATGATATCAAGTCCTATGAAAAGCTACTAAAAAGAGAAATGATATTTCTCGTAGAAAACTCTGAGCTCCATAGAAAAGATGAGCCATGAAAGATACTCCAAAGATACTTAATTAATGAGTTATGCTATCCGGGTGAGTCATACAAAACCCGTTCTTATTATGAGATAATTTTGACAAGTACAGGAAGTGCAGAATTTCAGCACTTTTCCGATTATAACTCGGATGAGAATGTTTATAACTTCTCCAAAATCATTATTAAACAGATTATATCTGTTGAAGATTGAGGAATCTCTACTATGAAAGAAAGACAGATAAGGCTTAACAAATCTCGTATGAACTTTACACACTAGGATTATATTCAAGCATTTGATAAAGCGCTATACTACAATAATGACAGACATAAACACACTTGGTTCATAAAAGTGTGCGCAAAAATATTTGCTAAACCAATCCCAAATTGGTTTTTAAATTTTTGGTCATAGCACGGTCTCATAATCAAGATCTTGCCCGATCAATTTCTTACGTTATACAAGGAATGGATCAAAGTGTCACCCAAATTTAACAGATTATACCATGTAGATCATATTTGCAATTTAAAAAAAATTGATCAGTTCTACTTCTTTATTGAATTCTCTATTCCATGGATTCATAAATGGACTCCTGAATTAAGGTTCACTGAAGAAAATATTTCCTGCCTATACAGGACTTTTTATAATAATTTTTGGGACAAATTGATGAAAACAGATCCCAAAACAAAAATTGTACATGGCCAAGAGCTTATGGATTCTATTAAACTAAGAATCCAAGAATAAATGCATTCTATTAAACTAAATCAAGTGTTATACATGTGAAAAACTGGGCCACATAGCACCAAATTGTAAGTTGAATAAGTTGAAAACTTTAGAACTAGATAGTGAGACTTATGATAAAGTTTATGGTTTGTTATACCCCTCAGGTTCTGAAGATGATTATTACTCTCATTCTGATTCTGATATTGAACTGCTTGATTTATCTGATAGTGATAAAAATACTGATAGCCCTTGCGCCACTTGCCAAGGTAATAAATGCAATTGTGATGATGATGAAATTTATAAACTGCAATCACAATTTCAGGATTTCAATATTAACACTATCACCTCTGATAATGTAATTGAGCTTTTGAAAGAAGTTACCGAAAATAAGCTTCGCGAAAAGATTATCAATATAGCTACTGCTAATGAGGCTAGTTCAAGTTCTTCAAAACCTTTTGAGAATAAGAAGAATGATTTTGAATACTCTGCACCATATTCTTTATAGGAGGTTGATAACCGTCTTATGATGAAAAATATTTTCACCGAAAGAGATTCTTCTTTTGATGATTTAAAAGATGAAATTGAGAATTTAAAAAGAGAGATTAAATCTCATAAACAAAATCAGTTGATTTGTGATCATAGAATTACTCAGCTTGAGATAATAATTCTGTGTCTACCAAAAACAATCATATGTCTTCTAATGACAAAGGTATTTCTGAAAAAAGGGAAGACTCTATTAATCTTGACCCTAAAAATGATATGTTTTTAGGAATGATGCAAATTATTACTGCCCATAAATGATACGTTAAATGTACTATTTTAATCGATAAAAGTTTTTTGATTTCTAACATTGCCATGATTGATAGTGGTGTTGATGTTAGTTGTATTCAGGAAAGCTTAGTGCCTACAAAATACTTTCAAAAAACTTCTCATATGGTTAAGTCTGCATCAGGACATGCTTTAGATATAAAGTATAAATTGCCTAATACGAATATTTGCCAGAATAAAGTCTGCATTCCTCATTTCTTTTTTCTGGTTAAGAATCAGTTATTCCCTCCAATTATACTTGGAACCCCGTTCATAAATGCAATTTATCCTTTTACCAGCATAGACTCGAAAGGATTCTCTGCCACTTATAAGGATAATAAAATAAGTTATACTTTTGTTACAGATCCAGTAACTAGAGATATTAATGTCTTAATTGATATGAAGCAAAGACATGTAGATTCTTTGCAACTAGAATTGTTTAGTCTAAATATATTTGATTCTCTAAATTCCTTAAAAGTAAAGGAAAATATTAAATTGATTTCCCAACAAATTGTCATTGATATCTGCGCAGATCACCCCAGTGCTTTTTGGAATCGAAAAAAGTATATTGTCACCCTTCCGTATGAAGATGATTTTTCGGAAGATAATATTCCTACTAAATCACGTCCCTGTCAAATGAACGCTGAGTTAGTAGAATTTTACAAAAAAGAAATTGATAATTTATTGCAAAAGGATTTGATCAAACCTTCTAAATCTCTTTGGTCATGCACTGCATTCTATGTTAATAATGCTGCAGAAAAGGAGCGAAGTGCTCCTAGATTGGTTATTACTTATAAACCTTTGAACAAATATTTAAAATGGATAAGGTATCCTATCCCCAATAAAAAAGATTTATTATCAAGATTATATGATGTCAATATATTTTTTAAATTTGATTTAAAATTAGAATATTGGCAGGTACAAATATTTAAAGAACATACTTATAGAACCACTTTTAATGTTTCATTTGGGCAATATGAATGAAATTTCATGCTTTTTGGTTTGAAAAATGCCCAATCTGAATTTCAGAAAATTATGAATGATATTTTTAATCCATATTTGGATTTTATCATTGTTTAAATTGATGATATTTTATTTTTTTCCAAAATATGCCACCGTGGCTCATGAAATGCAAACCATTGTGAAATGTGTTTTAAAATTTCAGAATGATTTATACAATCAAAAGTTTTTTATAAAAACGGATGCTCAATCTGTTAAATCTGTTAAGTATATGTTTAACAAAGATTTTAAGCATGATGCTTCTAAATTAATATTCGCAAGGTGGAAGGCTCAATTAGCCCTTTTGATTTTGAAATTCATTATAAAAAGGAAATTGACAATTCTTTGCCGGATTTCTTATCCCGGGAATACCTCCAATAAAATAAATTTTTACGAAGTTTTTTTCGATGAAAATACTTTGATTACCATTTTAAAGGTAATTACATTAAATAGAGACTTGAAAAGTTTTATAATTGATAAGATTATTGATAACATCGTAAAGGAAGATTTCTCAATCCATGATTAATCAGAAATTGTCAGAGAAGATCTGACATATTATTATAATTCTGACAGATAAATATAATCATAGATTGCTATGTATGCAGGATGGATCCTCCATGGATTCGAGGTAGAGGCAGAGGAAGGGGGAGATCAACCCCAGGGAGATCATCCCAGTCCTATTCTCAAGGATCGTCATACGGATCCTCATTAAACTCCCAGTTATACAAATGGGAAGAAAAAGTTTAGTAAATGAGAAGATTTCTCAAAATCCGGAATCTTCATCTGTTCATCTGGAAGATATTTCAGAAAACAATCTGTTATACGGTCATTTACCGGCATATTTGTCCGCCCAGGCTGCCCAAAAGCAAAGTAATACTTTTGCTTCAATCGCCAAAGAGGACAATGATGATATCAAGTCTTATGAAAAGTTACTAAAAAGAGAAATGATGTTTCTCGTAGAAAACTCTGAGCTCCAGCGAAAAGATGAGCCATGGAAGATACTCCAAAGATACTTAATAAATGAGTTATACTATCCGGGTGAGTCATACAAAACCCATTCTTATTATGAGACAATCTTGACAAGTACAAGAAGTGCAGAATTTCAGCACTTTTCCGGTTATAACACAGAAGAGAATGTTTATAACTTCTCCAAAATCATTATTAAACAGATTATATCTGTTGAAGATTGGAGAATCTCTACTATGAAAGAAAGGCAGATAAGCCTTAACAAATCTCGTATGAACTTTACATACTGGGATTATATTCAAGAATTTGATAAGGTGCTATACTACAATAATGACAGACATAAACACACTTGGTTCATAAAGGTGTGCGCAAAGATATTTGCTGAACCAATCAATTAAAAGTATTATAAATAACAATAAAAAAATTATATTAAAAGTTCATTGATTTAAATAAAATAATGTATGCATATTTAAATTTTTTATTAATCTAAATAAAATAATATATGCATATCAAAATTAGATATATCTTAGAATTTCAAAATATCAATAGTGACCCGTGCGGATAAAAGTTCTAGTAACAAAATAAATAAGCGGTAATAAAGCACAAAACTAAAAAATTACTAGCAAGTTGAGACGTCTAAGTATAATTACGAAAAAGCTAAATAAATACAAAACCCACCATCTGGATTCCACCTTCCCGGCTTCGCTTAACCCGTTTGTCAGGTTCCGTTACTCTGTCCTTTTCCTCCGGCCTCGCCGACCTACCGGCGAGCCTTTTACGGGCCGAATCTGTGATATCTTGTCATTTTTCTTCATCTCCGGCGATCTCACATTCCATAGTAGATAGATATCTGGCGGCAATCCGTGATTGCATAGTTGACCTCAAATGGAACGGGCCGCTACTTTCACGATAGTATCCATTATATTTATACTGGTCGATTACGATGTCGTTTCATGTTTTCGCTTTTCGGATGTGCCGAATACCAGTCATCAAACTACCATGCTTCTCCCACTCTTTCCTCCCAAAGACACATCGTTTCGTTCCTCGCCTTCCCAACTCTCTGGTCGACTCCTCCAGAATATCCCGGTGAATGCTCGAATGGCTCTCCACGACGATCTACTCCTCAACGGGTCTGTTTCTTTAATTCACTGCTACGATCTGTTCTCAACGCATGTATAATTAGTGTTTTTGAGCTTAGTTACAGCCGCGTTTCCTATAAAATGTTTACTTTGGAAATCATCTTCTAGTGTTTGCTTGGACATAAAGTAGGTGACAAATGGTTCAATAAGTATTATATTTTTGAATATTAAGATTAACAATGCCTTAATTGAAACGACTGATGTGGAGTAAGAGTTGAGATATTTGTAAACAAATTGGCTTCTCTACTTATAGGAAGTCATTTATCAACTTATATTTCATAATTCAAGATAATCAAACACTGGAAAATGAATATAAGAATACGTTCTTTCAGAGGAACTTTTACTTTTTTGTTGATTGGTGCCAAATTACTTTGATGTAGATATTATACAACCCGTCTTTGGATTGGAACTCCACCCCAGAGGTTTGCTCTTATAGTGGATACTGGGAGTACTGTTACATATGTGCCTTGCTCTACGTGCGAACAATGCGGCAAGCATCAGGTAGGCACATTTCTGAATTTGTTTTCTGTTTTAACTTTCTGGATATTAATGTTGATCAAGAACTTTCGGGATATTGGGATCCTCAGTTGTATGTATTTTCTGACTGGTAGTAGCTCAATAGGACATAATTATGGATAACGTCAAGTTTTTTATTCTTGTATGTTGCTTCAGAAACTTGAAGATTTTGATGTGGTAGAAAAATGTGTAAATTCATGAACTGTGTAATATAAGGTTCATTGGTTATGTTTATGAGGGAAAGAGAAGTTGCTTTTCAGCAAGCTTAATCGCATGTGAATAATTGATTCACACTTTTACTATTCCATAATGTGGAAGAACATTCTGTAGAATTTCAAACCTCAGATATCTTACGTTTTTTTTAATGACAAATGATTATCAAATCTTACGTTTTGCTTATATTAGAATAATAAAAATGCAGAAAGAATAAAAATGTTAGTTTGGATCTTTGCTATTCTGTTTCTTGGGGGAAGTCCTGGTCAATTGACAAGGAACTGGACTAGCATTTCTTTTTTGGAGTTTCCCCTTTTTTTGTGTGCGTGTTAAAACACACATGATTGCACCTCTTATTAGATGCATTTTGCGTAAAAAACAGTAATTATCTTGCTGGTGAAGTAGCAAGATGTATTAAATAAGCACCACCCATTACAAGGGTGAACAGAAAGGACTACTGGAATTAAGCAAAGCGCTATACAACTGTCAACTCGGACATAAATATCTGCAAACTTGATTATGCCGAGTTGAGTTTCTAAGTTCAACCACGAAAAAGTGTAGACAAAGATGCTTCCTATACTGGGCTTATTGAAAATAAGAAAAAAATGGAAAAGGGTCAAAATGCCCTTAAAATATGCAAAATTGAACAAAAATGCCCTCGGTTAATTATTTGGTCTAATAATGCCCTTGCCATCAATAGTTTGGTCCAAAAATGCCACTAATGGGTCAAAAATAGCCCCTTTTCCAAATAAATATGTTATTTTTATTCTTTTTCAAACATATTCTTTTCCAAATAGTAATATTTTTATTAGCAAAAGCTTATCCTACTTCGATTCCGAAAAATAAGAAATAAAAGTATTTTCTATTTTATTAGATTTTATTTATCTTTATCTAGATGAAAATTAATGATGGGTTTACTATAATCTTATATATGACCTATATTATCAGTTAATAAGGTACATGTAATAATTCTATTTTATTTGATAAAATGAGATTTAAGAAGAAAAAAAGATTATTTGCTACTTATTTATTAGTTAAAGTGATTTTAAAAAGAAAAGAAACAAGAATAGGGTTCTTTAAAAGTAATATTTTTATTAGGAATAGAATGTGTTTAAAAAGAAAAGAAATAATATTTTTATTAGGAAAAGGGCTTTTTTGACCCATTAAGTAACAATAGGGGCATTTTTGGACCAAACTATTATAATAGGGGCATTTTTAGACCAAAATATTAACCAAGGGCATTTTTGTCCAATATCACATAGTTTAAGGGCATTTTTGACCCTTTTCCGGAAAAAACCCAATGTTCCCTATATTGGTAAGAACTCAATGGCAGTCCTTCAAATGATCTTTTATTTCTCTCCTTCAGCATACACAAAACAGAGAAAAGGGCATCAGTTTCCATAATCTTACTTTCTGCCTTATGACCACCTTAGCAGAAATTACTTCATCAAAGTTTTTCGTATTTTTTTTTTGACAAGGTTACAGACTGTATATAAATCATCAGCACAAAGTATTGGAAGCCAAATTTACATCATTGAATACACATCCAAAAGAGTAAAAACAGTAGACTAAAACTAAATCCTATCTCATCTTACAAGGATCCTAGGATGTCTACTATAGAAACTGTGTCATCTATATACTCTGAGCTGCACCAATAACAAAAACTTATAATGCAATTCATCTTTAACTTTTGCAGAGAACTACTATTGCCTTCAAAACACCTAGAGTTTCTCTCTTTCCAAATGGTCCACCATATTACTGCCAGGACAATTCTCCATCTGTCTTTGTTAGTGCTACCACCACCCTCAAAATTCCAGCTAGTTAGTGCCTCCCCTGTTCTTCCTGGCATCGTCCACCTTATGCCTCTGAAGCTGGTAAATAGATTCCAAAGCTGACTAACCACTTTACAATGAAGAAACAGATGGTTAATTGTCTCTGCATTATGCCCACAAAAATAGCATCTGGAGCACAAATGTTTGCCCCTCTTCTGTAGATTCTCCTGAGTTAAAACAACTTCTTTCACAACCAACCAAGTGAAAATAACTACTTTGTATGGAATTTTTACTTTCCAGATAAGCTTCCAAGGTAAAAAACTGATCTGAGAACCCATCTGATTCATCTCCTTATAGGCAGAGCTTACAGTAAAACTGCCCTTACTGTGGCATTTCCATCTTAGAGTGTCTTCTCCTTCCTTTAACCCCTTGCATTGGTCTAGAGTGCCATAAAAGTTGGCCAATCTTTCCATCTCCCAGTCTTGCATCAATCTTCTATAAGTCAAGTTCCAACCTTGGTTTGACCACACTTCATGTAAAGTAGAATTCTGTTGTTGATTTAAAATATAAATGTCAGGGAACTGTTGCTTAAGACTTCCATTCCCTAACCAGTTATCTTCCCAGAACAAGATCCTCTTGCCATCTTTCACATTAAAGCTAGTTCTTTCGAAGAATACATGCCACGGGATCCTGATTGATCTCCACAAACTTGTGCCATATGTAGTGTTTACTTCTTTTGTCTTCCAAAAACCTTCCTTTTCATACTTAGCTTGAATCACAGTGCCCCATAAAGAATGCTCTTCCTTAGGTAGTCTCCAAAGGCATTTCATCAGGAGACTTCTGTTCTGCTTTCTCAGATTTCTGATGCCCAGCCTTCCATCTTTCTTAGCCAGAATTAAAGTGTCCCATTTGACTAAATGATAGCCTTTTTCCTCCTTGCCCCTTTGCCACAAAAAGTTCCTCCTAAGAGCATCGATTCTTTCCTCTACATTAGCGGGAAGAGGAAATAATGACATCAAATAAGTAGGTAAGGCATCTAATACAGAGTTGATCAGGACCAATATGCCACCCCAAGACAAATATTGTGCTTTCCATCTGGTTAATCTTTTTTCACATCATTCCATAACATCGTTCCATATATCTCTTGATTTACTTTTTGCACCCAGGAATGTTGGGATCTTACCTATCTCTCCACCCAAAATTTCAGCCAACTGTTGAATCCTCGCCACCTCATTAATTGGGAAAATAAGACTTTTTCTCCAGTTAATGTGAAGGCCGGAAACGGCCTCGAAGAGAATAAGAATAATCCTAAAATACTTTAAGTGACTTTCCTCTGCATCACAAAATATGAGAGTGTCGTCAGCATATTGTAAGTGTGTTACTTCCACTCTTTCATTATGCTCCTTTGCTACATTGAAGCCTCTTATCCGACCATTATTGTGGGCAATCTTCACCATGTTGTTGAGTCCCTCCATCACCAGAACATGTTGTTGAGTCCCTCTATCACCAGAATGAACAAAAAAGGTGATAACAGATCACCTTGTCTCAAACCTCTTTGAGAAGGAAAAAAACCTTCAGGTGAGCCATTTATCAGAACAGAGAACCTGACTGTAGTAATGCAAAATCTTATCCATCTAATCCATTTCCCTCCAAATCCCATCTTCTGCAGAATTCCAAGCAAAAACCTCCAATTCACATGTTCATATGCCTTTTCAATATCCAATTTGCACATGATGCCTGGTGTCTTATCTTTCATTCTGGAATCTATGCATTCATTGACAATAAGAACGGCATCAGTGATCTGTCTGCCTTTCAAGAATGCCATCTGCTGAGTATCTACTAATTTTTGCATCACTTTCTTCAGTCTCTCTGTGAGGATCTTAGATATCAATTTATACATGCTCCCTATCAAAATAATAGGTCTGAAATCTCTCAATTCCTTGGCCCCATTCTTTTTGGGAATCAAAGCTATGTAAGTTGCATTGAAGCTCTTCTCAAAAACTTCTTGAGAATGAAAGTTCTGCATAGTCGCCATCACATCATTCTTTAGGACCTTCCAACAATGAACAAAGAACCCCATAGTGTACCCATCTGGTCCTGGTGCTTTATCTACTGCACATGCCTTGAGACCTTCCAGAACTTCTTTCTCTTCAAAAGGTTTTTGCAGTTCCTGTTGATCCTCTGTGTTTATGGTAGGCTAAGTTGTGCGGACTCTTCACTTTTCATGCCGCACCCGTGTCGGATTCTCCAAAGATACACCACTTTTGGAGAATCCGACACGCACCCTTTGACATTTTTGAAGAGTCCGAGCAACATAGATGGTAGGACACTGGTACATGTTGGAATAGGGTCTCCATTTCTCATTTTCAGAGTAGAGCTTCTGATTGAAGGTAATGATCTCCCTTTTAATGTTCTCTGTCTCCACAATATCTTCTCCTTCTACCAGCAGATGATCAATGTGATTATTCCTCTTGCGAGCATTTGCAATTCTCTGGAAGAACTTTGTGTTTTTATCACCCTGTTTAATCCACAATGTTCTTGATCTTTGTCTCCATGCTATCTCTTCCTTTTTGGCATAATCTTCAAATTCCATGTATAAATTAGCTTTCTGAATGGCCTCTTCTTCAGTTAAAGATCTATTTTGTTGAATATTGTCAATCTCTGCAATTTTGCTCAGAATCAGATCTTTATTCTTCTCCAAGTTCCCATAGGTTCTTGAGCTCCAATCTTTCAATTTGGCCTTCAAAGCTTTTAACTTGATTGCTAAAATATAATCTGGCCTTCTATTACAAATTATGGAATCCCACCAAACCTTAACTTCCTCATTGAAACCTTCAGTTTCCAGCCACCATTCTTCAAACTTGAAATAAGATTGTGTTCCCAGCTGCCACTCTGAAGTGCAATTGGTGTGTGATCAGAACAGATTCTAGGAAGAATCTCTTGCTTAATATTATTGAAATTATCTCCCCATTCAGTAGAGTATAGGAACCTGTCAATCCTGGAAGAGGTTTCCATGTTGTTCCCTCTAGTCCAGGTATAGCTTCCCCCATCTAGTTGAGGATCAATCAACTCCATGTCCTCAATAAAATCAGAAAATTCAGTCATGTATGTAGAGGTTCTAGAACAATTCTTCTTCTCTGAAGTATATCAGACAATACTAAAATCACCCCCTATCACCCAAGGTCTGGTAAACAAACTTCTAACAGCCCCTATTTCCCATCATACTTCGTCTTTCCTGATTGCAATTTGGTGCATATACCCCTGTCATGTGCGAACCAAAATCACTGGTTGTCGACTTGAATCTACACATCAAAGTATAAGCACCAACTTCCACTACTTCTCCTTCCCAAGTCTTGCTATCCCACAATATCAAAATACCTCTCCTAGTTCCACTTGCCTCCAATTGCCCGTACTTGACTCCCCTGTTTCCCCACACCTGCTTTATTAGATCCCAGTATCCCTTTCCAGTTTAGTTTCCCGTAAACAGAGGACATCTGCTTTCCATTTTTGAACTAAACTATTGATCACCCTCCTTTTATCTCTACAATTTAATCCCCTCACATTCCATGAAATTATTTTGACATTCATCATACCACCCTAGAGTTTCCTTTCCCCCTAATTCTCGCTCCCGTACTTTGGAACTTCATGTCTATGGCCAACCCTTTCCGTTCTTGTAAACCTTTAATTCTGGGAGTTTCCATGACCCTTGTTTCTGAACCCGTGAAAAGTTAGAGCACAATGTCAATAAAAAACTATGTTGCTCGGACTCTTCAAAAATGTCTCTTAGAATAGGAATAAGAATAGTATATAGAATCCTAGTTAGAATAGGAATAGTATATAGAATCCTACTTGGTAAAAGATTGTTATCTAGTGTCTATATATAGGATCTTTGTGTAATAATGTAGACACAATTCAATAATATTTTTCTCCTATATTTCTCACATGGTATCAGAGCATTGGTGAGAAACATCGGTGAAAGAAAATTAGGTCAAAACAGTTGCCATGCGTCAAATTCCGGCAATTTTTAGGGCTGTGTTGCGTCACCTTGTGTTTGCTAGTGTTGTGCGAAATCCAACACCACCACGGAGTCCCACACCCTCTCGCGACCATAACCCTAAAATTTATCCGGCAGAAACCCCACCACGCGCTGTCGGGAACTGTCTTCTCCGACGAGATCTACACCATGCGCCAGGCGCGTGAGCTTCTGTTCGGCCACTTTTTTTGACGAATTCTTTTTCTAGTCAGGTCGCGTGACTATTCCGACCACAATAAGATAATTTTCTTCAATTTTCGGAGAGAATAACTTTTCCTGCGACTGCTCCACTGTTTCCGGCGTTCTGAGTTTCTGCTGACTGTTTCCGACAGATCTGAGTTGCTGCTGTGTTTTCTCTGTTTCTGGCGACTTGTTTCCATATTCTGGCAAAATATTTCTGGATTTTTTGGCTACTAGAAGTTTGATTTCACAAGATGTCTTTTGGGTTTGATATTTTTGGTTCCAAAAATATTGGAATTGGATGTTCAAGCCCTATGATCACTTCAGAACCATTAATGGGAAGCTCAAACTATTTTAGCTTGGGCAAGGGTCAAGGTGTCCAAGATCATTTGACGAACAATGCTAGAGTTGTAGATGAAAAGGCAAAGTCTAGTGCGGAAGATGCGACAGCCAAAGCACAATAGGAGAAGGTTGACGCTCAATTATGTAGTATCATGTGGCGATCTATTGATTCCAAGTTGATGCCCTTGTTTCTCCCATTCCAGACATGTTATTCAGTTTGGGAAAAGGCTCGTGCTTTATACACCAATGACATATCTCGTTTCTATGATGTGATATCTCGGATGACCAACTTAAAGAAATAAGAATCCGACATGTCTACTTACTTGGGACAAGTAGAGGCAGTCATGGAGGAATTTGAAACGTTGATGCCAGTCACTACAAACGTGGAAAAACAACAAGAGCACAAACAAACATTGTTTTTAGTTCTTACACTTCCTGGACTTCCTACTGACCTTGATTCTGTACGTGATCAGATTTTAGCTAGTCCTACAGTTCCTACGATTGATGAATTATTCTCTCATCTACTTCGTCTTGCCGCGCCTCCCAGTCACAAAGGGGTTTCATCACCCATCATCGTTGACTCCTCTGTTCTTGGATCTCAAACCATAGAAAAACGAACATCTCAATCTAGGGAGAATCGACGAGGGGGAGGTCGTTTTGGAAGATCTCAATCTAAGTGTAGTTATTGTCATAAGCTTGGACACACTCGTGACATATGTTATATTTTGCATGGTCTACCACCAAATAATGATCCTATTGCTATAAAGGAATATAATGAGTTCCTTCGATATCGAGCAAGCAGACATCTTCACAAGTAACCTCTGTAGCTCAGCCTGATCGCTGTCCAATAATGCTCATATTGCTCAGGTAGAATATGATGAGTTCCTCCAGTATCGATCAAGTAAGCAGGCGTCATCCCCACAAGTAGCCTCGAGTGCTCAGCATGATGCTTCTGTTGCTGGTAATTCTTTTGCTTGTGTTTCACAGTCTAGTACTCCTGGATCATGGGTCATGGACTCAGGCGCTTCTGATCATATTTCTGGTAACAAATCACTTCTGTCTGATATTGTTTATTCACAATCTCTTCCTGCAATTACTTTAGCCAATGGGATCCAAACAAAACCAAAAGGAGTTGGACAAGCTAAACCCCTATCTTCTGTCACTCTCGACTCTGTTCTTTATGTCCCTGGTTGTCCTTTTAATCTCATGCAGGACCGCAGTACGGGGCAGATGATTGGCACAGGGCATGAATCACAAGGCCTTTACTATCTTACCTCGTCAAATTCCTTCACAGCATGCTCCGTTACAGATCCTCCACACCTAATTCACAAACATGTGGGACATCCGAGTTTATCCAAGCTATAGAAGATGGTGCCTAGTTTGTCTAGTCTATCCACTTTAGATTGTGAGTCGTGTCAACTTGGGAAACACACTCGCGCTACATTTTCACGTAGTGCTGAGGGTCGCTCTGAGTCTATTTTTTCATTAGTTCATTCTGATATTTGGGGTCCTAGTAGAGTCAGTTCACCCTTAGGATTTCAGTATTTTGTTAGTTTCATTGATGATTATTCAAGATGTACTTGGTTTTTCTTAATGAAAGATCGTTCTGAGTTATTTTCTATATTCAAAAGTTTTTTTGCTGAAATACAAAATCAATTTGGTGTTTCTATTCGTACTTTTCGTAGTGATAATGCCTTAGAATATGTATCCTCCCAGTTTCAGGAGCTTATGACTCACCAAGGAATTATTCATCAGGCATTTTGTCCATACACCCCTCAGCAGAACAGTGTAGCAGAAAGGAAGAATAGGCATCTTATTGAGACTGCTCGCACTCTTCTCATTGAATCCCATGTTTCGCTGCGTTTTTGGGGCGATGCAGTCCTTACATCTTGCTATTTAATAAATAGGATGCCCTCATCTTCCATTCAAAATCAGGTTCCCCATTCCATATTGTTTCCTCGGTCACATCTCTACTCTGTCCATCCTCGTGTCTTTGGGAGTACATGCTTTGTTCATAACTTAGCCTCAGGAAAAGATAAATTAGCCCCTCGTGCTCTCAAGTGTGTCTTTCTTGGTTACTCTAGAGTTCAAAAAGAGTATCGTTGCTATTCACCTTATCTTCGTCGATACCTTATGTCCGCCAATGTCACATTCTTTGAGTCTCAACCTTACTATACATCTTCTGATCATCCTGATATCTCTGAGGTCTTACCCATACCTCAGGTCTTACCTACACCGACTTTTGAGGAATCTGCGGTTACTTCTATATCTCCAGCTACAGTGCCACCACTCCTGGCTTATCACCGTAGCCCGCGTCCAGCATCAGGTCTAGATGATTCATGTCATGCGTCGGACCCTGCTCTCACTGTGGACTTGCCTCCTCCTAGCCAACCGATTGCACTTCAAAAAGGTATACGGTCCACTCGTAATGCTAACCCACATTATACTTTCTTGAGTTATCATCGTCTATCATCACCCCACTATGCCTTTGTATCATCTTTGTCCTCTGTTTCCATCCCTAAGACTACAGGTGAAGCACTTTCTCATCCAGGATGGAGGCAGGCTATGATTGACGAGATGTCTGCTTTACATACGAGTTGTACTTGGGAGCTTGTTTCCCTTCCTGTAGGTAAATCTACTGTTGGTTGCCGATGGGTTTATGCAGTCAAAGTTGGTCCAGACGGTTAGGTTGATCGACTTAAGGCTCGTCTTGTTGCCAAAGGATATACTCAGATATTTGGGCTGGATTATAGTGACACTTTCTCTCCCGTGGCAAAAATAGCATCTGTCCGTCTTTTTCTATCTATGGCTGCTGTTCGCCGTTGGCCTCCTCATCAGTTGGACATTAAAAATGCTTTTCTGCATGGTGATCTTGAGGAAGAAGTCTATATGGAGCAACCACCTGGTTTTGTTGCTCAGGTCACTGTATGGTCTGAAACAATCTCCCCGAGCCTGGTTTGGTAAGTTCGGCAGAGTAATTCAGGAGTTTGGCATGACTCGTAGTGGAGCTGATCACTCGGTGTTTCATCGACATTCTACACCAAATCTGTGTATTTATCTGGTGGTTTACGTTGATGATATCGTTATCACCGGCAATGATCAAGATGGTATCACTAATTTGAAGCAACATCTCTTTCAGCATTTCCAGACTAAAGACCTCGACAGACTGAAGTATTTTCTAGGTATTGAGGTTGCTCAGTCCAGATCAGGTATTATTATTTCTCAACGCAAGTATGCCTTAGACATTCTTGAGGAGACAGGAATGATGGGATGTAGACCCATTGACACTCCTATGGATCCGAATGCTAAACTCCTGCCAGGACAGAGGGAGCCACTCAGTGATCCTGGAAGGTATAGGCGGTTGGTTGGAAAGTTGAATTATCTCACAGTGACTAGACCTGACATCTCCTTTCTTGTGAGTGTTGTTGTAAGTCAGTTTATGACTTCCCCTTGTGATAGTCATTGGGATGCAGTTGTTCGTATTCTGCGATATATAAAGTCAGCTCCAGGTAAAGGACTACTCTTCGAGGATCGAGGCCATGAGCATATCATTGGATATACAGACGCCGATTGGGCAGGATCACCCTCTGATAGACGTTCTACATCTGGATATTGTGTTTTAGTAGGAGGTAATTTGGTGTCCGGGAAGAGTAAGAAACAGAGTGTGGTTGCTCGATCTAGTGCAGAAGCAGAATATCGAGCAATGGTTGTAGCAACTTGTGAGCTAGTTTGGATCAAACAGTTGCTGAGAGAACTAAAATTTGGAGAAGTCGGTCAGATGGAACTTGTATGTGATAATCAAGCGGCCCTTCATATCGCATCAAATCCAGTATTTCATGAGAGGACTAAACACATTGAGATTGATTGTCACTTTATCAGAGAAAAGATACTCTCAGGTGATATTGTTACAAAATTTGTAAAGTCGAATGATCAACTTACAGATATCTTCACCAAGTCCCTCACCGGTCCTCGTATTAATTACATCGGTAACAAGCTAGGTACATATGACTTGTACACACCAGCTTGAGGGGGAGTGTTAGAATAGGAATATGAATAGTATATAGAATCCTAGTTAGAATAGGATTTTAAATAGTATATAGAATCCTACTTGGTAAAGGATTGTTATCTAGTGTCTATATATAGGATCTTTGTGTAATAATGTAGACACAATTCAATAATATTTTTCTCCTATATTTCTCACCGTCAACGGGTGCGTGTTGGATTCTCCAGAAGTAGTGTATTTTTGGAGAATCTGACACGGGTGCGGCATCTGAAGTGAAAAGTCCGCGCAACTTAGATAAAAAGACATTTGTAGTCCATTTAACACTCAAGAAAGCAAAGATCATTGCTATTCCCCTCTTCTCAAAATCTCGCCTCTGAGACTAGCATCCAAGCGGGTCTGAGTGCTGATTGCTGCCTATTTGGTGGGTGCCTAAGGCCTTAGCACACCATTTGTCTATGTCTGGAAAACTATGGTTCTATATTTATCTAGGCATTCTAAATGCATCTCATTATTGAAAAAGAATATCAATAACCTATTCCTCAATCCTAAACTAGTTAGAATTGGTTGCATCAATTCTTATTATACATTCTGCTCTATTTAAACTCATTTTGTTCCAATGCTAACTGCTAAGTAATTTGACTTTTACGGCAAATTAGGTATTCTCTAAGAATCACACATATCCATGCTTGGACAGTGTCCCACCTCTATGAATTTTGCGAAGTATAACCGGTGCCAAGCATAGCCGACCCCAACTTGTTTGGGATTGAGGCATAGTTGTATAACTGGTGCCAAACTTGGATTGAGAAGGACGGTTGTAGTGGGTTGACGTCCAGTGTAAAATAATCTAACTATGATGAGTAATTTTAAATATAAGAAAAGACGGAAGGAAAAATTAAAGGATTAAACAATCTTAGAGGTTAGGGATGGCAATGGGGCGGGGCGGTTGCGGGGGCAAACCCGCATAAACCCGCGAGGACTTTAAACCGCCCCGCCCCGCATAGCAAAAACTTTTGTTTTCAACCCGCCCTCCATAGACCCGCCCTGCAAAAACCCGCCCCGCATAATTTTTAATTTTTTTTTCATTTTAACTGAATTTGATACTAAAAAAAATTCATGTGAAAAAGTACTCTGTTTTTGAAAAATCTCAGTTTCTCTGTTTTCCCAACAATGGCTTCTTCCTCTGTTTTCTTCACTCTTTTCAATTTCTTCTCACTCTTCGTTCCCTCTTCTACCTTTGGTTTTCCCTGTAACCCATTCTCACAACTATGTCCATTCTTCTTATTACATTGTAAATATTATTTAGTGTATACAAATTCACATTGTAATCATTTTGAACATATTTGATGCGTTCTCAATAGTTTCCTGTAACCCATTTTCACAAGTTAAAACTTGCATATTGGACTTGAAAATTGAACATATCTGATAGTTCCTCCAAATTATATGGGAAAGAAGAGGACCCGCGAACCCGCCCCGCGAACCTGCCCCGCTCCGCCTGATTTTTTCAAAACAAAATCTGTACCCGCCCTGCCCAGCCCCTCCCCCGCAAAATCTCAAACCCGCCCCGCCCCGCCCCGCCCCGCTGACGTTGTATCCCTCCCCGCCCCTGCCCCGCCCCGCCCCGCCCCGCCCCATTGGCGTCCCTACTAGAGGTGAGGTTGGGATCAATATCAATTTCCAAGCTTCTACTTATGAAACAAATTCTAAGATTCTCATTTGTTTATTGATGTTTTGCATGAGGTTTATTGCTCATTTGATCTTAATCATAACAAGGTCTGCTAGTGGATATACAAGTATAACAAATTACTACCCTTGATAGCTTTGTAGCCTAAAAGATTTCAATAGTCCAAATTGTTGATAAGAGTTGCTTATTTACCAGTTAGATTCTACTGCATTTTGATTTCTATAATTTGATTGGTCATAATCCTTTGAATGTTGTCTTACTTAGGATCCTAGATTTCAGCCAGAAATGTCAAGGACCTATCAGCCTGTAAAATGTAATATTGACTGTACATGTGACAATGAGAGGGAGCAGTGTATTTATGAAAGACAGTATGCAGAGATGAGTTCTAGTAGCGGGGTGCTTGGACAGGACATTGTGTCCTTTGGAGACCAAAGCGAGCTTGCACCCCAGCGAGCTGTATTTGGATGTGAAAATAGGGAAACTGGTGATCTTTACAGCCAACACGCTGATGGTATAATGGGCTTGGGTCGTGGGGATCTCAGTATAGTGGATCAGCTTGTTGAGAAACGTGTAATTAGTGATTCCTTCTCCTTGTGTTATGGAGGGATGGACTTCGGTGGCGGTGCAATGGTTCTTGGTGGAATAAAACCCCCTGCAGACATGGTCTTTACCAATTCGGATCCTGTACGCAGGTATGTATTGGAAATAATTGCTTTAATTACACAGGAATGTTAGGTGTTCTCCTAACAAATGCACTTGATAAACTTACGCATTTACTCTAGTCTCGGATGGCAACAGTCCATATTACAATATTGAGCTGAAGGAGATACATGTTGCTGGGAAGGCACTGAGTCTGAATCCACGGGTTTTTGATGGAAATCATGGGACTGTGCTTGATAGTGGTACCACATATGCTTACCTTCCAGAAGCAGCATTTGCAGCCTTCAAGAGTGCTGTAAGATATATTTTTCTTAATTTCTTGCTATCATTTCTGTCATCTTTGTCGTGCATTCTGCCTGAGAAGAGTAGTGGAAAGTAACATGCTTGTGACGAGAAGAATATCTTGAAGAAATTAAATCTGGGAAAAGTGAGCTTTATTTGTATAATGTGTCAGTAATAATACCCTTTTGATTGCAGAAGTGCTATTTTTATTTTCTTTTGGCTGTTATATAGGTACTATATACACAATTGATTGGTGGAACAAATTTAGGGATGACAATTGGGGCAGGGCGGGGCAGGGAAACCACATAATAGGGCAGGGCAGTAGAACAAATAAATTGGGGGGGGGGGGGGCACGGCAGGGAAAAATTTAATTTTTTGAAAATATTTAATAGGGCAGGTCAGGCCAAATAGGATTGACCTGCTTATTTTATTCTTTTTCCCTAGTTTGAATCACAACATAGATTCAAATTGAAGCCGTGTTCTTCGTCTGCATCTCCTTCAATTCAAATTGAAGTTTGTTAGTGTTTATCTTCAGCAAATATTAATTAAGAATAGGTCTTAGTTAACATTAGTATAATAATAATTGTTGCATATTTTCCTGATAGGAGTTAAATAAAGCATTTGATATACATCTCATTCCCATTGAAAAAAGAAAATCAGATATTATGAGATTTATCTTTTGCAGGTTTTACATAGTCATTCGCTAAAATTGTTAATTGTATTAAATTCACCTTCTAATTGCATATGTCACTGTGTCTTCTTATTTATCTTTTTCATGGTGTTAACAACAAAAGAAGAATCCAACTAGATTAACCACAAACAGTAGCTGGATGAATACAAAATGATTCTATGAATGTGCATATAAAGCATTAAAATTGTGTAGAAAGGAGGAATATTTACAATAACCCTTTGAAAGATGGCCAATTAGATTAATTTTCACACTTTCAAGATTAGCATCGTTGATCAGAAGTACAGAACAAGAGAAAAAGAAATAGCTGATTTCATCAATTTTTTATCAAAACATTTAATTAGTTTGGTGTTGATTTTTGAACTAGTTCGTTCAGTGAACTAAGAATAAAAAGTTAGATGTAATTTTGAGAACTGATTGTTCATCCAATTTTTGAAAAAAAATCAAAACAAGTTTAAAAAGAACAAAAATACCACGTTGCAAAGTGAAAAATGGAGAGGAAAAATGAAAGATAACATATAAGGGTCAGGGTCTTAGCGAGGCAGCACATTTTTCTTGGAAAATGCTAAACGAGACAGGGCAGGGCGGGTGATCTTAGCAGGTCAAGGCTTTCCCTGCCCCGCCCGGCCCCATTTACATCCCTAAACAAATTACCACATGCTAGTGTGACAAGAATACTCATATCATCAGTGGGACTTGCACCCAAGGGTGTGGCCTAGTGGTCAATGACATGGGTTGAGCACCATGAGGTCTCAGATTCAATTCCAACAGAGACGAACACTAGGTGGTTTTTCCCATCTGTTCTAGCCTTGGTGGACAGAATTACCTGGTACATGTTGCTGGTAGGAGATGACAGATATCTCGTGGAATTAGTCCAGGTGCGCGCAAGCTGGCCAGGACACCACAGTTATCAAAAAAAAAAGAACTGTTAATCTCACTTAAATACTCGGATAAGGCTTCAATACCACTACACAAGTTTGAAGGGAAGAAAAGAATTTGTCATCCTACTACTCCACCACTTAACCATTTTCCATAAGGTCATCTTAAAGGACTACTCATTTTACATTGCTTAACCACTGATTATAGTCGTTGTTGCTTAACCACTGATTATAGTTGATTTTCTTTTTAAATTATTGAATATTTAAGAAAGTAGATCCAACTTAAAAAAGTTTTCTCTCAGGAACGAGTCCCAATGTCGGTCACTGTTTTAGTCCTTTTCTGAATTTTCTTTCCTTTTACGGGGGGGGCCTGTCCGGCAGTCATGGCCGAAAACAGTATGCTAGATGAGAATATGATCTTCTATAATGCAGGTTTAAAGGCTTATGATATTACCATTTGCCAAGAGGGTAGTGATACTTGGTACGAATGGGTGGAACGTAGCAGACATTTAATGAGGAGAGTTAAAGTTAGCTTTAAAGTCCTAAAGTGGGTAGTTGCAGTGTTTATTGAAGCCTCCAAAGTGCAGGGGAAAACAATTAAGAGATGGAGTACAAAAGATCACTTCTCAGAATTCTTTTGCACCCTTAAATATAATGAAAATGACAGATATATTAGCTTCATTGCTTTCCAAGGGCAAAACAAATCCATCATCATCACCCCGGAGACAGCAAATAGAGGCGGATGGGGGAGTATTGCACACAAAATAGCAAGTTTTATTCAGAGACCAAGGGAAACAAGGGAGTTACAAGGAAATAGCAAACAAACGGGGCAACAAATCTCTTCCTTCAAAGAAGTGTGTAGTGGCAGCAGGTGGTCAACGGAGGATTCTAGAAAAGCACAGATACAGGCCCAAGACGAAGGCATTGAAATCATAGGGGGTTCTACAGCCTCTCAGAAGGATCTTTTGCGCAGATGCATCGTTGGAAAGTTTCAAATATCTTCCCAGGATCCACTAACTCTGAATGAAGTCAGAAGATGGGCCTGCAACACTTGGAAGACAACATTCGGCATCAATGTCTTCGCAATGAATGATGGGTATTTTCTGTTCGAAATGCCCTCAAGTAAAGTGGCGGAGCATGTACTCTCAGGAGAATGGGCTTGGAAGAAGGCGAAGCTGTTGGTGGAATGGTGGAAGCCAACGACGGGTTGTTGGCCAGCAGAAATTCAGCGGGATTGGGTATGGATTAGGCTGCTAGGTTTTCCTCTAAACCTATGGTCGGAAAATATTTTCCGGCAGATCGGAGATCTTTGTGGAGGTTTCATTGAGACGGAGGAGGAGACCACTCTCAAAACCATCTCCACTGGGCTCACATCAAGGTCTGTGGTGACGGAAAAGAGATTCTGAGGGAGATCGAATTGAAGAATGACTGCTACATCTATAAAATTCCGGTCTGGATTGAAGCTCCAGCGACCGTGAGGGTAGCGGAGGAAAGAGAAGTAAGGGGGAAAGTTTGCACAATGGGTAATAAAGTTCCAGTACCCTTTTTAGTGAAAAACCCAGCGGATGTGGGGGAGAACCACGTGGGCTCATCAAAAGATGAAATTAATTCAAATTTTGAGCCATGTGGGTGTCAGGGCAAAGGGAAGGGCCCATTGTGGGCTGTTGGGGGTCAAATTCAGAAGGAGAGGCAAATGGGCTCAATTACTTTTAACTCAGCAAGGAAGGCCCAAACACATTTAAACCCCACTCAAGTCTAGGAAGACATCATTAACATTGAAATAAATGCAAACTTGGCAAGTATGAACTCTCAAAAAAAGATCGAGAACCTGGAGAAAATTCAAAGTGAAGTGGAGAAGCCGACAGTGGAACAAGCAGAGGAAAATCTTTCTCTGGTAATTCCTGGACAAGAAGATAAAAGTGTTTCCATGGACATGCAATTGGAAGAACAAGGGATTGCAAATTCTGTCAATGAAGATCAACCCCTTTGAAAGTGCACCAGCCTGTGGAGGAGATCAGTCAAGGGTCAGACCCTTCAGACTGGATTCAACAACATATTCTCAAACTTAGCTCAGAGTTTGGGGTTGATTTCAAAGGCTGTGAAGAAAAAGCTAAGGAACTATTCATGAAGGTTGATAGCAACAAACAGGGGAATAAGGAGTCACAAGCCATTGTCAAAAAGAAGGGAACATATGAATTGAAAGGCCTAGAACTTGATGCAAAGTTTTGGAGTTACGACTCAAGAAGTAGGGGGGGGGGGGTGTTATCTAGCCATTCTAGACCAATGAAGTTACAGATAGTGTCTTGGAATGTCAGGGGGCTAAACTGCAGTAGAAAGAGAAGGTTGATAAAAAACATGTTACACATCTGGAAAATTGATGTAGTATATTTCCAGGAAACAAAGCTTAGGGGAGGCATTACTGAGATAGTAAAAGAAGTATGGGGGAATAGGTGGGTTAATCATATCCAGCTAGAAGCTAGTGGGACAAGAGGGGGCATTTTGATCATGTGGGATAAGAGGGATTGGGATGGAGAAATCAGTAGTGTAGGGATGTATTCTGTTACTTGTAGTTTCAGGGGTAAGAATCAAGTATTCAATTGGCATATGACAGGGGTCTATGCTCCAAATGATAGACAAGAAAGGAAGGAGACTTGGGGGGAAGTGGGTGCTGCTAGGGGATTGTGTGATGGGCCATGGGTGTTATGTGGAGATTTTAACACTCCCAGGCATCCTTCTGAAAAGAGGAATTGCAACAGAATAAGCAAGGCAATGACTGATCTATCTGATTTTTTTGAGGACATGGAGCTGGTAGACTTAGAACTGACAGGGGGAAAGTATACCTGGAACAAGGGAGATAGCCAAAACATTGCTGCAAGACTGAACAGATTCCTAATTTCAGAAGAATGGGATGCTAGCTTCAGAAGCATAAGACAGACCATTCTACAGAGAGTAACTTCAGATCATTCCCCACTTTTGTTACAATGTGGGGAGTGGGATAAGTCAAACTCTTATTTCAAATTTGAGAATTGGTGGCTACAAACAGAAGGTTTCAATGAGAAAGTAAAGGAATGGTGAGACTCTTTCAACTGCAGGGGAAATCTTGACTTTGTGTTGATAACAAAACTGAGAGCACTGAAACGAAAATTGAAGGAGTGGAGTAAAACTACACAGGGAAATCTTGGAATGCAGAAATAGTACATACTAGCTCAATTGGCTGATCTGGAAGGGATTCAGGAACACAAAGCTTTGCAGGAGGGTGAAATAGCCTCCAGGCTAGCCCTCACTATGGAACTTGAAGACATAGCCAACAAAGAAGAGATTGCCTGGAGACAAAGATCTAGAGCTATCTGGTTGAAACAAGGGGATAGAAATACCAAGTTCTTCCATAGGACTGCAAATGCACATAGAAGAATAAACACAATTGATGAGCTGAAAGTGGCAGGAGTAGTTCTGAATGATCCAGGAGAGGTGAAGAAAGAAATAGTTTCCTACTATGAGAAACTATATACAGAATCAGAAACATGGAGACTAGATCTAAATATGAGGAATTGCCCTAGGATTGGGGAAGAAGACAACAATCTACTGGAGGCCCCTTTTGGTGAACAGGAAATTCTGGAGAGTATTAAACTTTGTGCAGGAGACAAGGCTCCAGGACCAGATGGCTACTCTATGGCCTTTTTCTCCCTTTGTTGGGAAGTCATTAGGACTGATTTGGTTGCAGCAGTCAAGTATTTCCATGAAACTGGTTATTTTGAAAAGAGTATCAATGCAACTTTTGTGGCCTTGATACCAAAAAAGGTGGGGGCAGTGGAGCTAAATGATTATAGACCTATCAGTTTAATTGGGGGGGGGGGGGGTATATAAGATCATAGCCAAATTGTTAGCGGAGAGAATCAAAAAGGTTATCCATAGATTGGTTGACAGACAACAAATGGCCTTCATTAAAGGAAGACAAATTATGGAGGCAATTCTAATTGCAAATGAATGTGTGGAGAGCAGACAAAGAAGCCTTAAACCAGGCATCCTATGCAAATTGGATATCCAGAAAGCATATGATCACCTGAATTGGGACTTCCTCATACATATGTTGCAGAGAATGGGTTTTGGTACAAGGTGGATTAGATGGATAAAACATTGCATTAGCACAATTAAGTTTTCTATCCTAATCAATAGAAGTCCAAATGGTATTTTTCCATCTCAAAGGGGTCTAAGGCAAAGGGATCCACTCTCCCCTTTCCTATTTATACTTGCAATGGAAGGAATGAGCAACATGCTTAACATAACAAAGGTGAGGGGCTGGATAAAAGGTTTTCAAGTTGGTGTGGAAGACAACATGAAGATAACTCATCTCCAATATGCAGATGATACCTTAGTGTTCTGTGAAGCTGAGGAAGAACAAGTGCTGGTACTGAGAGCCATTTTCACTATCTTTGAAGCTGTTTCTGGCTTACATATTAATTGGGGCAAAAGTTTCATTTACCCCATTAATGAAGTGACACAATTGGAGCATTTAAGGAGGTTTTGGGAGGCAAAATAGGTGAACTTCCTACCATATACCTTGGGATGCCTTTGGGGGCAAAAAGCAAATCTAAAGGAATATGGAATGGTGTTGTGGAAAAATGTGAAAAGAAGTTGGTTAACTGGAAAAGCCAATATCTGTCTAGAGGGGGGAAGATTGACTTTGGTGAATAGTGTTTTGGATGCAATTCCTTCCTGTATGATGTCAATCTTTCCTATTCCTGCAAGTGTAATTAAAAGAGTAGATGCTGTGAGCAGGAATTTCCTGTGGAAAGGTAGTGAAGACAAGAAGAAGTTCCACCTTGTCAAATGGGATGAACTGATAGTGACCAAGAAGGAAGGAGGCTTGGGTATTAGAAATTTGAAGAAGCAAAATCAGAGTTTGATGATGAAGTGGCTATGGAATTTTGCAAATGAAGACAACATGTTATGGAAAGAGGTCTCACTGCCAAATATGGTATGGAAGGTACTTGGATGTCAAACATGGTGACAATCCCTTATAGTTGCACAGTATGGAGAGCTATCAGGAATTTATGGCCATCTCTGCAATACAGGACTAGAGTCAAGGTTGGCAATGGCCAAAAGGCTTCATTTTGGAATGACAAGTGGATAGGAAATAGCCCCCCCCCCCCGAAACAAGCATATCCTGTTTTATACTCCTTATGCCAACAACAACAGGCTACAGTGGCTGAGATGTGGACTGGACAAGCTTGGAATTTACAGCTAAGGAGGCACTTAAAATGATTGGTAGGTGGATCTTATAGTCTCTTTCCACAGTACATTGGCTAAGTTTAGCAACTTAACTATAGAAGGGGACAGATTACTATGGCAGAAGGACAACACAGGCATGTTCTCAGTCAGCTCAGCATACAAGGAACTGAATGCATCTGAGGCAAAGGAGGACTGGCCATGGAAAATGATCTGGAGAACACAAATTCCTTACAAAGTAAACTGTTTCACATGGCTTCTAGCTAAAGCAGCAGTGCTGACCCATGAGAATTTGAACAAGAGGGGAATTAACTTATGCTCTAGGTGCTTCCTATGTGGGGAGCAAAGTGAGACAATCAACCATCTCTTTTTACACTGCAAGTGGACAGATCAGCTGTGGAAAATGTTCATAAGTCTGAGAAGGGTGGAGTGGGTGAAACCAAGGAACATTACAGGATTACTAAACTGCTGGAACAAGGTTGGAAATGCAACAAAGAAGGAAGAGAGATGGAAGATTGTCCCTGCTTGTATTTGGTGGACAACTTGGAAGGAAATGAACAGAAGATGTTTTGAAGATAAACAGAGCAACCTACAGGAGTTCAAGATGATTTGCTTGGCTTTGTATTATTTTTGGTGTAAACAGAAAATGTTAGCTCAAACAGAGGAAAATTTTGATGTTTTAGACTACTTATAGGAGCTACAACTAGATGAAAATTTGTAGGTTGTAATACTTTTGTAGGGGGACGGACTACATATTTTGATGTAGTATACCTCTGGATATATAGATTAATGTTACCTTTCTCAAAAAAAAGAAAGTACCAGGCAATTTTCTCCAGGGATGTTGGAGAGAAATCGGAAATCCTTTTTGATATATACAAACTTCCTTACTCTATAAAACAAAGAAGATATATACGAACTTCCTGTGGAGTTGCTGCAAAACTTTGATGATTGTAGTTTCTTGCTAAGTTGCGCAATCACTTTTGATGCCGCACCGTGTCGGATTCTCCGAAAGTAGTGTACTTTTGGAGAATCCAACACGCACCCGTTAACATTTTTGAAGAGTCCGAGCAACATAGGTTTCTTGCCTTTCATTCCTTTGCATTATTTTGTGTAGGGAAAAAAAGATTGATGGTTTCTACAGTAATTTATGTATTACTACTTACTAGTTAGTGGGTAATAGATTTTGTTTAGAAAATGGGGAAATCAGAAAAAGTTTTTCTCGCAGTAACGAACTTCTGGCAATTTTGTTTTCAGGTTATGAAAGCGGTTCTTTCTCTAAAACTGATTGAAGGGCCTGATCCAAATTATAAAGATATCTGCTTTTCTGGTGCAGGAAGGTAATATATATCACTACAAAAGAGTTCTTAAATCATTTGCATTTTTTCCCTTTTACTTTTGGTGTCGCTAGAGGTATCAAGTGTCATGTATATTTCAGTGACATCTCACAACTCTCGAAATCCTTTCCACCTGTCGACATGGTATTCAGCAATGGAAAGAAACTCTCTCTGTCCCCGGAAAACTACTTGTTCCGGGTAGGCATCTTACTCTCCTCGTTTTTAAACTACCTTGCCTGATGAACTTGTAACCCCTTTGGCTTTGGTCTCCTGATGACTCCAATTTCTTGTAAGTATTTTTGTATTAACTGATATTCCCCATTTTCTTCGTCCGAACTTCTGCGCCATGAAGCACTCAAAGGTGCGTGGGGCTTATTGTCTGGGGATATTTCAGAATGGGAAGGATGCAACAACTCTTCTTGGAGGTATTTCTTATTTTATATCTTTTAGCATCTTTGGGAAGGATTATTTTCCATACTATTCCTTGTTGTACATGCTGTCACATTCATGCTTTTACTGCACAGGAATTATTGTCCGCAACACACTTGTAACTTATGATCGTCAACATGAAATGATTGGTTTCTGGAAAACCAATTGTTCTGAATTATGGGACAGGCTCAATTTATCTCCTCCTCCTCCTCCATTGCCCTCAGGCTTGGATAACACAAACTCTACAGGAAGTATGAATCCTACATTGGTTCCTAGTGGATCTCCTGGGTATAATGCACCTGGTACAGTATATTACTATCTTTTACCCATCCTTTATGATGCCCGTCACTCATAGCTTTTCTTTTTCCAATTATAGAGTGGAGTACTGCTAGGAAGTTCTGTACCTTATTTCTAAAGATTAATTCATTTGAAGTCTTATTACTTTTCCCCTCCATGTTAATCCATTTTGGTTTCTGGTTTGTTTTGTGAGAACGTAGAATCAACTTTGAATTGCAACATGTTGATTTTAGCTCTATCGCCAATTTCAAAATCTTTTTTTAGCTCTATTGCCTTTGTACAAGTCAGCTCTGTTATTTTCTTGTCTTGAACAATATCAGCATATATGTTGACATTGACTATAAGTTTGGATATTCTTTCACCGAGATAAATGTCTTGAGATCTAGCGTCCAACTTATTGAGAAGCACTTTCAGGCAAAAGAAATATTATAATTTCATGACGTTCTTAACATTATTGAACTGGAAAACAGGTCTGGTTAAATGAAAGTGGATTGAGAACCATGAGGTCTCAGGTTTAAATCCCATCGGCAGCAAAAAATAAGCTAGGTGATTTCTTCTCAGTTGTACAAACTTTTGGTTGATAGAGCTACCAGATACTTGTATTGGTGGGAGGTAGCAATTAACCCGTGGAATTAGTCGAGGTGCACACAAATTGATCCGAACACCACATTTAAAAGAAATTGTATGGTCAAAATTTGATTTGGACCAACAATTTCAAGGAATATAACAATTGCCACCAATTGGATATGTATAAACCTTTTGCCAGCTGTCTCAAATTCCCTCCACTAGCTTATACTGACGAATTCCCTTCAGTATATCTGCACTAGAATCTTGGTCAAACTCTTGACGACCTATGAGACAGGTGTCTCATTTGACTCTTTTGTAATGTAAAGTGTATGAGATGACATGATAATTTGAAGGATTAGGCAATTCTGTTAATAAGAGCTTTACTCTCATGTTAAACCAAGATTCTTGTGCAGATATGTTGGCAATTATAAGTCGTTTCCACTGCGTATTCATCATTGATCTCAATCTGCAGGGGAAATTAAGGTTGGATTCATTACATTTTATATGTCACTGAGTGTGAATTACTCGGTCTTGAAGCCTCACATGACAGAGCTTACCCATGTCATTGCCCAAGAGTTGGACATTAACTTCTCACAGGTATTTTGGTTTGAAAACGACAATTTAGTTAAACCCAAATTTGTCGGAATATGTCTAATCTTAAAGCTAAATGCTCATCTCTTTCATGTTACTTAACCGCACTTGTGTTTTAACTTATCATACATGATGCTGCTACATATTGTGAGATTCCTTGCAGGTCCACTTAATGAACTTATCGACAAAAGGAAATGATTCCCTTATTAAATGGGCCATCTATCCGGCAGGATCCATAAATTATATGACAAATGCTGCTGCCATGGTGATTCCGAGTTCTAAATATTTGCATATTATCCCTTAACTTGAACAACTTTTGTGTATTCAACTATTCATCATATCTATTTGCAGGAAACAATACACCGTTTGGCTGAAAATCGTGTTCGTCTTCCTGATACATTTGGGAGTTACAAACTATTTGAATGGGCTATTGAGCCCCCGCCAAAGAGGTATATAAGCAATCTCCATTTTTGCATTTTGATTAATTACTCTACATATCCTCATCCTTCTAGGTCTTTTTTTTTCACCATCCCTTTTCCTAGTTATTGTTAGTCTCCTTCTCCAGAAATATTAACTGGTGAAATCCCCTTGTCAAAACAGTACAATGTTCTTGAAATTGTTGGTTTTAATAGTTTTGCCAGCTCACATGACTTCGGGAGCTTGGGTATCTACTGACTGTGTCTAAATTTCTATCATGTGTTGGCTATGAAGGATAAGATAGTGGCAAAGACAACTGGGCCCATTATTTGAGCTTGGATGAGGGAGGGGTGTTGTGTTTGGTAATTTTTCTTGAGCAGATTGGAAGACTGTTCCATAAGCCCCTCAAATATTTTCATTTGTATGTTTATGACTTCACTTCGGATGTTCCAATGAATAGTACTCCTCCCATCTTCTCGAGTTCTTCAGTAAGCTGTCTTTATTTGTAGAACATGAAAGCATATGATTTTGTGAAATTTATTAACCGAACATTTCTCTGGGGTTCTCTCACTCCGCACTTCTACAGCAGAAACTCAGTAGTGCATGTTGATTGAATAGTAAAGGCTAAGCAGAATAGTAACATAAGCTATGGCTATGATTTCACAGAGTCGCTTCTTTCCTGCTTTATGGTATTCCTATATGGTCTTGACATGCATCCTTTTGTTCTTTAGAACATCTACATAAATTGCTATTTATAATGATTTTGCTGAGCATAATCCTTGATCATCCGGAGTGCTACTTGTCCACAACTCATTCCACATTATTGATAGATTCGTGTCATATAAGGTCTTGATTACTATTGTTTTGTTGCAATGATATAGGACTGGATGGCTGCGAAGTTACTTGATCGTAGTTATAGCATTGTCAATTGTGTTGATACTTGGATTATCAGCTTTCCTAGGATGGTTAATATGGAGACGGGGGCAAGAATCGCCTCTTCCATATGAGCGTGTTGAAAGTGTTGAAACCGTTGTGCGTGAACAAGAACTTCAACCACTAAACTGAAAGATACACGCTGAAACGTATGCAAAGTCATTTTAGAAGCAGAAGCACTGATATTTTTAGTGTAGTTACGGGTCGACAGAATTTTCGTCCAAGTTAAAAAGAAATCATAGCCAGTTATAGGTGATATATCAGTATCAAATCAGCATTACACTTGAGGGAGGAGTACAAAAAGGTCTGCTCCCCATTTTCTGTAATGTCACATTTATTTGTGAATATTGTAAGATATCATGTAATGAAGAGGTTACGTTGCTGATTCTCTCTTTCTCCCTCCCTCCCTCTGGTGGTGGGGGCTGAGTTGGGAGGTTTTGCCTGGTTTTGGAATGTTGCACTTTCATGAAGCTGAGAGTTAGATCCACCTAATTTGAGTATTATGCTAAGTCCCTAATTAATTGACAATCAGGTTTCACTCTATTCTTCATGTCCATGTTATTAATCGAGGAGATGCAAAAAATTTCCACTTGCATGGAATGAGGACTTTTGATAACTTTCTCTCTCTCTATAGGAGGTTGTGCTTGGTTTTCAAAGGTTGCTCTTTTATGAAATTGGGAGTTAGATCCACCTAATTTGAGTACCACGCTAAGACCCCAATTAATTGACGTTCATGCTTCACTTTGTTCTTCGTGTCCATCTTATTATACGAGAAGATACGACAAAACATTTCTCTCTACTCTCTGGTGGTAGGGGTTGAGGAGGATTTTTTGCTTGGTTTTGGAATGTTACTCTTTTATGAACTTGAACTTGAGAGTTAGATCCATTGGAGATATGACAAAACTTCCACTTGCATGTAATTAGGGCTTTTAATAACCTTCTTTCTCTCTCTCCCCCCCCCCCCCTCGATTGTAGGGGCTGAGGGGGAGGTTTTGCCTGGTTTTGAAACGTTAATTTTTGTGAAGTTGAGAGTTAGATCCACCTAATTTGAGTACCATGCTAAGCCCTCAATTAATTGACAATCAAGTTTCACTTTATTCTTTACGTCCATGTTATACTCAAGGAGATGCAACAAAACATCCACTTGAATCAAATTAGGGCTTTTGATAATCTTCTCTGTGTCTCTTTGGTGGTAGGGGCTGAGGAAGAGGTTTTGCCTGGTCATGGAAGGTTTCTCTTTTATGTAGTTGAGAGATAGATCCACCTAATTTGAGTGCCATGCTAAGACCCTAATAAATTGAAAATTAGGTTTCACTCTATTCTTCATGTTCATTTTATAATTACTCGAGGAGATACAACAAAATATCCACTTGCATGGAATTAGGGCTTTTGATAACTCTCTCTCCCCGGTGGTAGGGGTTGAGGAGTAGTTTTTGTATGGTCTTGGAAGGTTGCTCTTTTATGATTTCGAGAGTTAGATCCACCTAATTTGAATGCTATGCTAAGATCCCAATTAATTGACAATCAGGTTTCACTCGATTCTTCACATCCATGTTATTACTCGAGGAGATACAACAAAACTTTCACTTGCCTAAAATTAGGGCTTTTGATACCCCCCCCCTCTCTCCCTCACACACACATGTAGTAGGGACTGACGAGGAGGTTTTCCTTGGTTTTTAAAAGGTTGCCCTTTTATGAAGTTGAGAGTTAGATCCACCTAGTTTAAATACCATGCTAAGATCCAATTAATTTACAATCAGGTTTCACTATATTTTTCACGTCCATGTTATTACTCGAGGAGATACAACAAAACTTCCACTTGTACGAAATTAGGGCTTTTGATAACCTTCTCTCTCTCTCTCTCCGGTGGTAGCGGTTGAAGAGGAGGTTTTGCCTGATTTTTGAAGATTACTATTTTATGAAGCTGAGAGTTAGATCCACCCAATTTGAATACCATGCTAAGACCCAAATTAATTGACAATCAGGTTTCACTTTATTCTTCACATACTTGTTATTATTCGAGGAGATACAACAAAATTTTCACTTGCATGGAATTAGGGCTTTTGATAAACTTTATTTCTCTCTCTCCACGATGGTAGGGGCCGAGGAGGAGGTTTTGCTTGGTCTTGAAAGATTTCTCTTTTATGAAGTTGAGAGGTAGATCCACCTAATTTGAGTACCATGCTAAGATCCCAATCAATTGACAATCAGGTTTCACTCTGTTCTTCACGTCCATGTTATTACCCGAGGAGATACAATAAAACAACCCTTGCATGAAATAAAGGGCTTTTGATAACCTTCTCTCTCTCTCTCTCTCTCTCTCTTCGGTGGTAGGGGCTGGGGAGGAGGTTTTTCATAGTTTTGAAGGTTGCACTTTTATGAAAATGAGAGTTAGATTCACCTAATTTGAGTACCATGATAAGACACCAATTAATTGACAATCAGGTGTCACTCTATTCTTCACGTCCATATTATTACTCGAGGAATTACAACGAAATTTCCACTTGTATGTAATAGGGATTTAGGGATTTTGGTAAGGGCTGAGGAGGAGGTTATATATATATATATATATATATATATATATATATATATATATATATAGAGGAACACCCCAAATTAAAAGTTGAGCTACAAATTTATCCATCAAAATTGAACCATGATTTTGCCCTTCAACCAAACATTATTTAAAATATATTTTTATACAAAGATGTGAATACAAATTGAAATAAAATTTAAAAAATTATTTGTAATACCAACATCCCAATAGTCATGACCCTTCATACCATATACAAAAAATTATTTCTGGTATTAGAGATGATGATACCAAAAGTTTATACTTTTAATGTAACACCTCGAAAATGGATTAAGCTTTTAAACACAAAAAACTCCAAAAAATTTGAGCTTTCAGGGATCACGAGTCAAGTCCACGAGCCGTGAAAAGTTTCATGAATCGTGGAAAAGACTTGTGATTCCAGTCCTGCAGACCACCCTCAGGTCTGAGAACCACGAGTCAGTCTCACGGTTCGTGGAAGCTTCCACGGGTCGTGGAACCAACCCGTGGAACTCAGACAGAGAGTGGTCATTTTCCCTGAAACCACGAATTGGTTCCACGACTCGTAGAAGTTTCTACAAGATATCCTGTTAGTCCGTGGAAAGTTATTCACAACCTGAAATTTTGGCTCAGGAACCACGACTCAAGTCTACGAGCCGTGATGAGTTCTACGGTCTGTGGAAAGGACCCGTGGAACCTGAAGCCGAGCTTTAAAAAAACTTTTTCCTAATTAGGTCCCAGGGGTGTTTTAGTCATTACCCACCCTTTTAACTCTTAAATGAGGTCGTCTAGAAGAGTTTTCACCCTTATTAGCCTAAGTCTCTTCTCAAATCTTCATTCATCTCCCAAAAAGGAAAAGAACTCCTTCAAGCTCCAAGTCTCAAGCACCAAGATCAAGTCTCCTTTCTTTTCAATTTCAAGTGGGTTAGCTTCAATCAAGGTATGTGAGTATTCAATAAGGGATTCCCTCCACCCTTATACCCAAAACTCCAATCTTCTAAATTGAATTTATAAATTTCTAAATTAGTGTTCTTACTCAAATTGGGGAAAAAGTTATGGATCTTCTCCTAAGGCATCAATTCATGATTTCTTATTACATTTTTATGATTTAATTGAAGTTCCTCAGTTGATTTCAAAAGCCCATATGTTGATGATGAATTTTAGCATGATTTCATTGAATTGCATGTCTTCAAGTAAAATTGGTATGTTTAGATAACATGACCTCTATTTTCATGAAATTGCATGCCTAATTCTTCAAGTTATGATACTAGAAAGGAAAGTATATTTTGAATTATGGTTTTGCAAAGCTTTAAAATTTATGACTTGTGAATTGCATCACATCAGATATGTCCTTATGCTTTTTCAACATTTTTGGACATTAGATATGCCCCTATGTTTTATGAAAGGTTTGGCATCCAGATGTCTACCTAAGTTATGAACAGTTTTGACATCAAATATGTCGTAAGTATTATAAGCTATATGTATATGTTTTGGGAGTAGTATTAACACCGAGTTAGACAGATTTAGTGATCACGCCACAGTCATGCCTCTATGCCCTGACAAGGCATATTGGGTCCTTTCGATGGGGCGCATACATCGGATTTCATGTAGCTCACATGGTCTATGTCTGTTAGAGAACCTCCTACAGAAACAGTATCAAGTTTTAAAATGCATTAACTCTTTGCCTTCAGATTTCAGGACCATTATGATTACTATGATATTTGTATAACTTGTTTTGGCATTACATTGAGTCTCTTGTTTTCAGTTTTACACTTATAGTATGATTTCAACTTTACAATTTTATTTAGCATGTTTATCTCAGATTTCTATTTATATCATATATTCAGTACATCCTATAGTACTGACGCATTTTGCGCTGCATCCTTTACGATGCAGATTTAGGCACCTGCCCTCAGACTCGTGGCTAGTTAGTGTCATCCGTTCGGACCTTATTGGTGAGTCCTCTTCCTACGAGGACCGGAGTTATAATTGGTTATCTTTATGTCCCTTTTCTTGGATTCATGAGTTAGTTGGGGTCTTGTCCCATCAACTCCTATTTCAGATTTAGAGGCTTCAAATATATTTAGGTGTATTCTAGATGAGTCCTTGTAGACTTTTGACTATTTCAGTTTATGGATTGCTATATCCTCCCTATGTATGCTTCCTCTTTATTTCCTTAAGTTATCTGAGTATGCTATGGCCAAGGGTTAATCTAGGGCACTCGTGTCCCAAATCTCGTGTTACGTCCAGGGAGTAGCCTCGGGGCGTGACAAACTTGGTATCAGAGCCTCAGGTTCAAGAGTCCTAGGATATTTGAATCCGCATCGAATAGAATCTCGTTCATGTGTGTGAAGTGCACCACACATATGAGGGAGAGGCTATGAGATGTTTTAGAAAAATTTCACTTCCTTCATGATCATATCATGCGAAAGAGTTTAACTCTAATGTCCCTCTAATCCCTTCTTTGTACATTTCAGATTATGCCTCGACGTGCTATGCCTCACCGAGCCGCTTGGAATATCGCTCCTCCAATTCCAGCCCCCGAGGTCACGAATGAGGAGTTCAGGAACACCATCCATTTGCTAGCCCAGACCATGGCCGCTCAGGCCAACCAACCGGCTCCTATCCCCGTCCACCTTCAAGGTGGGGTAGCGGCCCAAGTCCGTGATTTTGTCCGAATGAACCCACTTGAATTTTGGGGTTCGAAGGTGAGTGAGGACCCGCTTAGTTTTATTGATGAGGAAAAGAAGATCATTGATGTTATCCAAGTGGGTGATGTTGATTGTGTGGAGCTCGCGTCCTATCAACTCAAGGATGTGGCTCATATTTGGTTCACACAATGGAAGGCAACTAGAGCTAGGGACGAGGTCCCTATGATTTGGGAGTGTCTCGAGAGGGCCTTCCTCGATCGGTTCTTTCCCCGAGAGTTGAGGCAAGCGAAGGCTGACGAGTTTGTGAACTTGAGATACGGGTCGATGTCAGTCAAAAATTACAGTTTGATGTTCACTCAATTGTCTAGGTATGCCCCCTCTATGGTAGCGGACACGCATGATCAGATGAGCAAGTTTATCTATGGGGTTTTAGATAAGGTGAAGAAGGAGTGTAGGTCTGCTATGCTGTTGAGTGATATGAATATTTCCAGACTCATGACCCATGCTCACCAGATCAAGGGAGACAAGCTTAGGGAGATGACTAGGGAGAACAAGAGGGCTAGATTCGAGAGTTCAGGTTTTGGCCATCAGAAGTCTGGAGGCGGACCTCGCTATTCTTTTCAGAAGAGGTCGTCAGGGCCCGTGCATTCTTCAGCCAGTGCTCCTTCTCAGACCTCGAGGCTCCGTCATGATCAGTCCGGTAGAGGTGCAGGCTCTTATTCTCAGGGGAATGGTGCAAAGGGGTCTTTCTACCCCATTTGTACCAAGTGTGGAAAGAATCATCCCGGTGAGTGTCTAGCCGATAGAGAAGGTTGTTTTGTATATGGTCAGGTTGGGCACATGATTCTAGATTGCCTTTCAGCTAAGAAGGGATAGGGTGCTAGCAGGACTCAGTGTGCCCCAGCAGCTCCAAGAGGTCGACCAGCCCAGTAGGGCACTGCTTCTAGTTTTGGTAGTCAGCGTCATAACCGTCTTTATGCTATGTCCTCTCGTCAGGACCAGGAGAGTTCACCTGATGTTGTCACTAGTATGTTTAAAATCTTCTCTCTTGATGTGTATGCTTTGTTGGATCCCGGAGCCTCCCTATCTTTTGTGACCCCTTATATAGCATGCAAATTTGAAATTTGTCCTGAATTGCTTTTAGAACCCTTTTGTGTTTCTACTCCTGTTGGTGAGTCAATCCTAGCCAAAAGAATCTACCAAAATTGCCCTATCTCAGTCCTTCATAGAGTCACTTCAGCGTATTTAGTAGAGTTGGAGATGACTGATTTTGATGTTATCCTTGGTATGGATTGGTTGCATGCTTGTTATGCTTTGGTTGATTGTCGTACTCGGGTTGTCAGTTTCAAGTTTCCAAGTGAGCCTGTCTTAGAGTGGCAAGGTAGTCCCCCATCCTCGAAAGGTTATTTCATATCTTATCTTAAGGCTAGGAAGATGATTTCTAAGGGTTATGTTTATCATATAGTTCGTGTTATGGACACGGAGTCTGAAACCCCATCCCTTTAGTCTGTTCCTATCGTGAATGAGTTCCCAGAAGTGTTTCCCGAAGATTTGCCTGGAGTCCCTCCCGAGCGGGAAATCGACTTTGGGATCGATCTTCTTCCAGAAACAAATCCTATCTCTATTCCTCCCTATAGAATGGCTCCTGTAGAACTTAAAGAGTTAAAGGATCAGTTAAAGGATCTTCTGGATAAGGGTTTCATCAGGCCTAGCATTTCCCCATGGGGTGCTCCAGTCTTATTCGTGCGAAAGAAAGATGGTTCCCTAAGGATGTGCATTGACTACCGTCAGTTGAACAAGGTCATAATCAAGAATAAGTATCCCATTCCTAGGATTGATTACTTGTGCGATCAGCTTCAGGGTGCTAGTTTCTTCTCCAAAATCGACCTCAGATCCGATTATCATCAGCTTCATGTTCGAGAGTGTGATATTCTGAAGACAGCCTTCAGGACTCGGTATGGTCATTATGAATTTGTTGTTATGTCTTTTGGTCTAACGAATGCTCTTGCAGCCTTCATGGATTTGATAAACTGTGTGTTCAAGCAGTATTTGGATATGTTTGTGATTGTTTTCATTGATGATATCCTCATCTATTCTCGGAGTTAGGAGGAGCATGCAGACCTTTTGAGAATGGTGTTGCAAATTCTCAAGGATCGGCAATTATTTGCTAAGTTTAGCAAGTGTGAGTTCTGGATGCAGTCTGTTGCTTTTCTGGGTCACATTATGACTAGAGATGGTATTGGAGTTGATTCTCAAAAGATTAAGGCAGTAAAGAATTGGCCTAGACCCACTTTACCGTCTGATATTAAAAGCTTTTTGGGTTTAGCTGGTTACTACAGGAGATTTGTGAAAGGGTATTCTTCCATTGCTGCCCCTTTGACTCAATTGAATCAGAAGAGGATGAAGTTTCAGTGGTCCAATTTATGTGAGGAGAACTTTAAGGCATTAAAGACTAGATTGACCATAGCTCCAGTGTTGGCTCTACTCGAGGGCCTAGATGACTTTGTTGTGTATTGTGATACTTCTAGGATTGGTTTGAGTTGTGTTTTGATGCAATGTGGTAAAGTGATTGCTTATGCCTCTATACATCTTAAGATTCATGAGAAGAACTACCCTACTCATGATCTTGAGCTAGCAACCGTGGTTTTTGCCTTGAAGATTTGGAGACATTACTTGTATGGTGTGCATTTGTATGTATTCACCGATCATAAGAGTCTTCAGTATGTGTTCACTCAAAAGGAGTTGAATTTGCGACAAAGGAGATGGCTTGAGCTTATTAAGGATTATGACATGAGTGTGCTTTACTATCCAGGTAAGGTCAATGTTGTGGAGAATGCACTTAGTAGATTGTCCATGGGTAGTGTGTCTTCAGTTGAAGACGGAAGGATGGAGTTGGTTAAGGAGGTTCATAGGCTTCCTCGGTTGGGAGTTTGCCTTATGGACTCAATAGAAGGTGGTGTTATTGTCTTGAATGGTTCCGAATCATAGTTGGTAGCTGAAGTGAAGGCAAAGCAAGACAGTGATCCTATTTTGCTTCAGCTAAAGGTGCAGTCCATCAGCAAAGAGTTGAGGTTTTCTCCCAAGGGGGAGATGGTGTACTTCGTTATCAGGGTCGATTGTGTGTGCCAGATGTAGATGGGTTGAGACAACATATTTTGACTAAGGCTCATAGTTCTAGATATTCCATTCACCCTGGTGCCACCAAGATATACCGTGATCTACGAGAAGTCTATTAGTGGAATGGTATGAAGAGGGACATAACCAGTTTTGTAGCTAAGTGTCCCAACTGTCAGCAAGTGAAGGTATAGCATCAACGACCGGGTGGAATAATTCAGGATATTGACCTTCCTACTTGAAAGTGGGAAGCGATCAATATGGACTTCATCACAGATTTGCCTCGCACTCAAAGGCAACACGATTCGATTTGGGTGATCGTCGATCGGATGACAAAGTCATCCCACTTCTTGGCTGTTAAGACTACAGACTCAGCATATGATTATGCCAGACTCTACATTCGGGATATAGTATGATTACATGGTTTCCCATTGTCCATCATTTTAGATCGAGGTACTCAGTTCACCTCCCAGTTTTGGAGATCATTTCAGAGAGGTCTTGGTATTCAGGTGAAGCTTAGCACAACTTTTCACCCCCAGATGGATGGCCAGGAAGAGCGTACTATTTAAACTTTGGAGGATATGTTGAGAGCTTGCGTGATTGATTTCAAAAGTAATTGGGATGATCACTTACCTCTTATCGAGTTTGCCTACAATAACAGCTTTCACTCTAGCATCCAGATGGCTCCATATGAGGTACTTTATGGTCGGAGAAGTAGATCTCCTATTAGTTGGTTTGAGGTAGGTGAGGCAGCTTTGATTGGCCCAGATTAAGTTCACAAGACTATGAAGAAGGTTCATCTGATTAGGGAAAGATTGAAGACCGCTCAGAGTCGACAGAAATCATATGCGGATGTGAGGAGAAGAGAGTTAGAATTTGAACTTGATAAATGGGTTTTTCTGAAGGTACCACCCATGACGTGTGTGATGAGATTTGGAAAGAAAGGGAAGCTTAGTCCCCGTTCTGTAGGTCCCTATCAGATTCTGAGGAGAGTTGGTACCGTTGCTTATGAGTTGGATTTGCCATCGGATTTTCAAGCGGTTCATCCAGTTTTCCATGTTTCCTTGTTGAAGAAGTGTGTTGGTGATCCAACCTTGATTGTTCCTTTGGAGGATGTGGGTGTGAAGGATGGTCTCACCTATGAGGAGGTTCCCATAGAGATCCTTGATCGTCAGATTTGGAGGTTGAGGAACAAAGAAGTCACTTTGGTAAAAGTTCTTTGGAGGAATCAACTTGTTGAGGGAGCTACTTGGGAAGCAGAAGCATCCATGAAAGCCAAGTACCCTCATCTCTTCCCTTCCGATTCCGTTTCAGCTTGAGGTAATAGTTTACTCCTTAGTATGTTCCTCCGATTCTACTCCATCAGTTTTCCTTATGATCCTAGCATGTATTCATATTTTTGAAGTTGATTCAGTCATGTTTTAAGTTGAAAAGTTCAATTTTCATGTTTATTCCTTGGTTTCCATGTTTTGTTGTTTGTTGGGCTGTCGTTCTCTGCAGTTTTCCTTGCTTAGTCTTCATTCGAGGATGAATGATCCCAAGGGGGAGATATTGTAACACCTCAGAAATCGATTAAGCTTTTAAACTCAGAAAACTTCAAAAATTTTGAGCTTCCAGGGATCACGAGTCAAGTCCACGAGCCATGGAAAGTTCCACGAATCTTGGAAAGGACTCGTGATTCCAGTCCTGCAGACCACCCTCAGGTCTGAGAACCACGAGTCAGTCTCACGGTTTGTGGAAGATTACACGGGTCATGGAACCAACTTGTGGAACTCAGACAAAGAGTGGTCATTTTCCCTGAAACCACGAATTGGTTCCATGACTCGTAGAACTTTCTACGGGTCATCCTGTTAGTCCGTGGAAAGTTATCCGCAGCCTGAAATTTTGGCTCAGGAACCACGACTTAAGTCCACGAGACATGATGAGTTCTACGGTCCATGGAACCTGAAGGCGAGCTTTAAAATAACTTTTTCCTAATTACGTCCCAGGGGTGTTTTAGTCATTACTCACTATTTTAACTCCTAAATGAGGTCGTTTTGACTATTTCTAGAAGGGTTTTCACCCTTAGTAGCCGAAGTCTCTTCTCAAATCTTCATTCATCTCCCAAAAAGGAAAAAAACTCCTTCAAGCTCCAAGTTTAAGCTCCAAGATCAAGTCTCCTTTCTTTTCAATTTCAAGTGGGTTAGCCTCAATCAAGGTATGTGGGTATTCAATAAGGAATTCCCTCCACCCTTATGCCTAAAACCATAATCTTCTAAATTGAATTTATGGATTTCTAAATTAGGGTTCTTACTCAAATTGCGGAAATAGTTATGGATCTTCTCCTAAGGCATCAATTAATGATATCTTATTACATTTCTATGATTTAATTGAAGTTCCTCAGTTGATTTCAAAAGCCCATATGTTGATGATGAATTTTAGCATGATTTCATTGAATTGCATGTCTTCAAGTAAAATTAGTATATTTAGATAATATGACCTCTATTTTGATGAAATTGCATGCCTATTTCTTCAAGTTATGATACTAGAAAGGAAAGTATATTTTAAATTATGGTTTTGAAAAGCTTTAAGATTCATGACTTGTGAAATACATGACATCAGATATGTCCTTATGCTTTTCCAACAGTTTTGGACATTCGATATGTCCTTATGTTTTATGAAATGTTTGGCATCCAGATATATCTACCTAAGTTATGAGCAATTTTGACATCAGATATGTCGTAATTATTATAAGTTATATGTATATATTTTGGGAGTAGTATTAGCACCGAGTTGGACAGGGTGAGAGTACCCTTAGTCCTAGAACTATGTGCCCCCGTAGGTTCTAAGTCCCCTCAGTTGGGCATCAGATTTAGTGATCACGCCACAATCTTACCTCTATGCCCTGGCAAGTCATATTGGGTCCTTTCGATGGGGCGCGTACATCGGATTCTATGTAGCTCACATGGTCTATGTCAGTTAGAGAACCTCCCACAGAAACAGTATCCGGTTTTAAATTGCATTGACTCTTTGCCTTCAGATTTCAGGACCATTATGATTACTATGATATTTGTATAACTTGTTTTGGCATTGCATCGAGTCTCTTGCATTTTAGTTTTACACTTATAGCATGATTTCAGCTTTATAAGTTTATTTAGCATGTTTATCTCAGATTCCTGTTTATCTCATATATTAAGTACATCCGATAGTACTGACGCATTTTGCGTTGTATCCTTTTACGATGCAGATTTAGGCACCTGCCCTCAGATTCGTCGCTAGTCAGTGTCAACCATTCGGACCTTATTGGTGAGTCCTCTTCCTACAAGGACCGTAGTTATGATTGGTTATCTTTATGTCCCTTTTCTTGGATTCATGAGTTAGTTGGGGTCTTGTTCCATCAACTCCTATTTCAAATTTAGAGGCTTCAGATATATTTAGTTGTATTCTGGATGAGTCCTTGTAGACTTTTGACTATTTTGGTTTATGGATTTCTATATCCTCCCTCTGTATGCTTCCTCTTTGTTTCCTTAAGTTATCTGAGTATGCTATGGCCAAGGGTTAATTTAGGGCACTCATGTACCTGATCCCGTGTTATGTCCAGAGGGTAGCCTCGGGGCGTGATAGTTGATCAACGTACATTAATGCTTATAATAGTAGCAACACTAATAGATTGTTTAAAATAGTGGAAAAAGTGATTGTGCTATTCCTTGATTCACGAATTTTAAGAAACTGAAAAGATAGTTCTATGATAGGTGTGCTAACAACTATAGTAATGGAAAATAGGACCATTTTGTAAGAAGGAGATATAGACGATGAAGAGAAGCAACTTTAATCAGGTAATGTATGGGGCAAAATCAGATCTACAAAAAGGAGAAAATTAGACCATGACACATGATGAAGTAGAATTCAAAGGAACCTTCATAGGCAACCAGGGAGAATGAAGAATACCGCTCCCGATATAACAGAGAGAGCCTTGGATGCTCGCCCATGTAATACTGGCAAGCAACCAAGCATCCAAAATAGGCTTCACCGGGGGATGACCACTTTACGGCGGGAGGCGATCATAATGACCCTTGGTAACCCAACAATCAATCTCAAGACCTATGCTCACCTTTTCCAATAAGCTACAAGTGAGGAATCATAACATAGGTACGTGCTATGAGATAACCTTCTCAGTGCCAAAGTGTGCCATTATTTCACATTGAGGTGACACTTTAGTTTTTGTTACCTATAAAAAAGGGCTCTGCAGAGAGTAGAGAAGATGAGAAATCCCAATAAGCTTTATGTTATTATATATATATATATTTTTTTTTTAAATTTTGGTGTCCTTAGGGCCATTTTGTATCATTAAAAAGCATTGACGAGGCCCAAATAGGTCCAAGAACAAATCAGACAAATTATAAAGCAAAAAAGAAATGAAAGTTAAGTGTTTAGGTGTGGACTACGATTCCTTTCTTCTAGAGAGTTCCACTTTGTTCACACCCGCTTCTTATCTGATGGATTCTTGTCATCTCTGATACAAGCTTCAGTCTTTGCCGTGGTTATCCTCAAAGTATATAGGTGTTCCTTTTTTGTGTTGTTTCATCTTCTTCACTGCCATTTAATCTGGTTTAAGCTTGTTTATAGGTTCGTCAATGTGATTTTTTGGGTCTGCATCTTCAGTTTGCTCCCTTGGTCTCTTCTTGTTGATGAAATCCGATAGTAGTGTTTTCCTCTCAAGTTCTCAGTATTCAAAAAGTCTATGCTTGTCAATGTTGCTTGCCGCTACCACTATCTTCTCCGACAATTTCCCTGACGTTTTTTCTCGTCTCTCTTGTAAGAGTTTCTCATAGTTCTTTGATTTTTCTCTTCTATTGAGCTACTGATGGTTTCCTTTTTTCCTTTGCTATGCTCCAGATGTATGAGCTTCAAATTATTCCTTTTTGGTATTCAGTCTTTCTTCTTTCTCCTCTGATCTGTAAGTTTTGTTATCCCTCTTTTATCCTTTTCTACTCCTTTTTCACTGATTTGGGAGTCTTGATTTCTCATTTCACTAGTTTTAGGTGTGTGGATCTTGCTCGAGACCAAGGAGTTACCTTTGCTTTTTCCACATCCAGGTGAGAGTGCTTGATACCCTTCTATTTTCGTGTCTATTTTTGTGTTCTTTACTGCTTTGGTGCATCTAATGTATTTGTTCCCTCTGCTGGCTGTGTTTTTGCTAGTTTCTAATAGACCTTGTACTGAACCTGTAGTTAGTCTCTTGAGCCCTTTTGATCTTGGTAGATAGTTCAGTCTAGTGCCTATGTTCTCATTGAGTTCTCCTTGCTTTGTTTTGGCCTGTATTGTTATTTCTTTGCTTTTGTTGGTGTTGTTTATTCTTCTTTCCATCATATGCTCTGTTGGGGGTTGATTCTCTTTGCCCTGATTCTGAGTGCTAGGAATTGAGACTTGTCAATGTTGATGAGTTTCCTTCCCTGAGATTGCATTTGCTGAAAGTTCTGGAAAATTTGTTGAGTGTTTGATTGGAAAGAAATGTTCGATAAGTAGTCAGCAACTGCATTTCCTTCTCTGAATATGTGTTGAATTTTTGTGCTTAGCATATTCATAATCTTTCTCATGCTTTCCGCCATTTCCACTATTTCCCATGGGATTTTCCAAACCTTCTGAATTATATTTTTGATAGCTAGTGAGTCTGTCTCTATAGTCACACTATTCAAGCCTTGACTGTCACAATACTTTAGAGCTTCCCAAATAGCCCTAGCTTCTGCCACCATATTGGTTGTTTCTCCCATTTGTTCTGCTTGAGCATATAGTATATCCCCTTTCTCATTCCTTAAGCAAAAAGCCTTATGAGCTAGGTCCAGGGTTGCCTTCACTTTCACCATCAGTGTTACACTTTAGTTTCCCAGCTTCTGGTAGCTCCCATCTAACAATGCAACAGTGAATTTTAGGCTTATAAGTGATTCGATATTGAACTGTAGCTGGCCTGTCTGATGGTCTTTCTCTGATCAAAAGGTATAAGACTCTGATTCTGTGTTGTATGAGCTGTTGCACCTGTTGAGTCATTCTGCCAATAGAGGTTTCTCTGCCATGTCTTATCCCATTTCTTCTCTTCCACAAGATCCATGTTAAGATTGCTGGCATTGCTTGGAACAAGGCATGTAGTTTAGGGTTTGTTGTATTAGTCCACCAACTACTGATGGTTTATTGCAACTGCATTCCTTCAATGTTTATCCCTGCACAAGTAGCAAAATTTCTCCATAGCTGTGAGGCTATAGGAGAGGTTAGAAAAAGATGAGTCATGGTCTCATAGTTGTACTGGTCACAACACCAGTAATTGGGATCCAACTGTATAATGTATGTTAGGTTGTCAGCTGTTGGTATCCTCCTATTTATCATTCTCCAGAAGAAAAAACATATCTTAGTAGGCAAACCCTTTGCCCAAATCTGGTCATAAGTCTGTAGTTTTTCTTTTTTCCTTCTTATTAGTTCCCAAGCTGTTTTGACACTGAAGTTTCCTGTTGTACTGCTCATCCACCAAGGCTTATTGCTTTCCTTATTGGTTATATTAGGGCTGATGTTGTCTACAATGTGTTTGACCATATCTTCTGATATAAACTTCTATAGCTTCTGCCTCTTCCATTCTCCCCCTGTTATGAATTGTTTCACTTCCATCTCCTCCCATTGTCCTTGATAGTCTTCAATAAAGTACAAAGCTCCCATCTTTGTCCAGTTGTCATACCAAAAATTAGAATTACCTGATTTCAGTTGCCACCATATCTGATGTTCTACCTTCTGTCTCACTTGTATCATTTTTCTCCAGTGGTCCTTCTTGCAGTATTTATTATTCATGTATGAACTACAATAAGTCATTCCTTTCCTGAAGTTCCACCATACCTTTGCACACAATGCTTTTGACATCTCATGTAGAGTTCTAAAGCCTAAACCCCCTTTGTCCTTGGGTAAACACATAGAGTCCCATGCTACCCAGTGTCTTCTTCTAGTGGTGTCAGTGTTTGTCAGAAAAACTTTACAAAGATCTTGTGAATAATTGCAATGACTCTCTTTGGTGGGTTCATGGCCGATAGTAAGTAAATTTGAATAGATTGGAGAACATGTTCTATCAATACAACCCTTTCTTCATATGATAAGAGTCTATTTTGCCAGGACATAACTCCTTGCATTATTTTCTTGACAAGTTCCTCATAATATTTAATCTTTCTGCTACCATAGAATACTGGGCATCCCAAGTATGTAAAAGGAAAGGAACCTTGTCTCATGCCAGTCTTTCTCTTAATCCTGTTGATTATGTTGTTTGGAACATTCTCATAAACATAGAAGGAACTTTTAGAATTGTTTATGAGTTGTCCTGAAATGTCTTCATATTCCCTTAGCACCTTTATCATCTTTTTTATGCAACTAGTGTCTGCATACCCAAAAAGAATAGTGTCATCTGCATATGCCAAGTGATTTATCTCTGGACTCCATTTGGGAAGGCCAAAACCCTTATATTCTGCATCATTGTGTAGCATGTTGAGACCCTTAGATAAAATTCCACTGTAATGAAGAATAGGGTTGGGGAGAGAGGATCCCCCTGTTTTAGACCTCTTGTTGAAGTGAAAAAGACATGCGATTGTCCATTTATGAGTACATTCTCAGAAATACTTCTGCCTTAAATTAAACCAGTCTGATTCTTGGAAATCAGACCTAGAAGAACTACTATTAATCTGTCATGTAGGACCCTAGATATGATTTTGTTGGCAAAAGTTCTTAGACTAATAGGTCTGAGCTGTGAAAAGTTTCTCACTTCTTCTGTCTTGGGGATAAGCACCAGATTTGTGTGCGTGATGAACTTAGGTAGCTCATATCCACAAAAGAAAGCCTTAACCATTATTATAATGTCTTGTCCTATGATCTCTCAACAAGTTTGAAAGAAGTGCCCTGAAAATCCATCTGGCCCACTAATATTCTCTTCATTAATCCTAAAAACATCTCCTTTGATTTCTCTCTCTGTAGGCAGCCTTGTTAGAGCTTTATTCTGTTCTTCTGTAATGGTTGGGGGAATAAGCTTTAGCATGCCATAACATCAATTTCCTCCTATTTCTGAAAACTGGTCTTTAAATACCCTTATAGCTTCTTGTCCTATCTCAGCACCTGCAGTTATCCAATCCCCCTCTGTATTATAGATTTCTAAGATATTTAGCTTCTTTATTCTCCCCTTGACATATGAGTGGAAGAACTTGGTATTTCTGTCTCCAACTTTAAACTATCCCATCCCTGCCTTCTTTTTCCAGTAGTCTTCCTCTATTTACAGGTATCTCTTCAATTCTGATTCAACATTTTTAAGTTCTTCCCTATTCTGCCTTGTGGGGTTTATTTCTAACTATGCCTCCTTGGCCTTCATTATATCTTCCAATGTAGATATTTGTTGAAAGATGTTGCCATATACTTCTTTGCTTCATTTACCAAGTGCTGTCTTGACCTTCTTCAGCTTTGCATGGAAAATAGTGAATGGATTACCAGCAACGTCTACTACCCAATTATCCTTTATAATGTCTATAAATTGATGGTGAGTGGTCCAAAAACTTAGGAATTTAAAAGGGTTGATTGGAATTTGCACTAGTGAATTACATACCACTTGAAGAGGTGAGTAGTCTGATCCTTGTCTAATGAGATGATGAACTTCACTAGAAGGAAGTAGGTCCATATATGTCTCATTACCAAATTCTCTATCCAGTCTCTTGAATTGGCAAGCTTTCTCTATCCTTTTATTCCACCAAGTGTATTTTCTCCCTGTGAATTTGATCTTCTCTAGTCCATAATTATTAATACATTAAGAAAAATCAGCTGTCTCTTCATGTGTGACAGGTAGTCCTCCCAGATTTTCCATATCTGTTAGTATCACATTAAAATCACCTCCTACCAACCAAGGTGTATGAATGTTTTCACTCAACTGTTCTAAGGTTTCCCAGAGTTCTAGTCTTTCCATTCTGCTGCATCTAGCATAAATTGATGTGATTATCACATCTTGATTGAGCCTGCTATTTGTGAACTAGATGGTAACTTCCTGTCCAATATCTGATAAGGTGTGTCCTACCCATTCTTTAACCCAGACGATCCAAATTTTTCCAGAAGAACTTTTCATTACATTCTGCATACCAACCTTTCTTCTGTATTGTTCTATGTGCTGAGGTTGTTGGAATGGTTTCATTAATGCTATAAATGAGTAGTGATTTCTCCTTTTAAGTTCAGTCGATCTTTCAAAATAGCTTTGAGTATTGACTGATCTTATATTCCAAAATAGTAATTTATCAATCATTGATCACTGATGTTTTGCTTTGCCTTGATACTCCTTGTCTCCACTTGTAATGGTATAATTGTGGTTACTTTGCTCTTTTTATTTTCCAAAAGCAATTGTTGTTTATGTCTTGGAGATAGATCCCCTTCCTTTGCTATTTCCAATATGTTTTGCTCCAGATTATCATCCTCATGTGTGATCCTCATCTTCTCATCTTCTTTGTATTGTTGGTTTAAATCTTCAATCACTGTTATTGCTGTTATTATTGCTAACTGCTCATTATGTGTGTCTTTTCTATTATTTTTCAGGTCTATTGCTGCTGGTTTGGATCTGTCTCCATGGCTATCTTCAGTTGCTGCTGTTGTTTCAAGAATTTTAGTAGGATCAGGAGGGTCATTGCCCTCCTCCAGTGGCACTACTCATGTATCTCCTCTTTCTTTTGTACTATTCTCCCTTATGTTTTGGGATCTTGATGTTATTAGTTCATTTGGTGATTGCTGGGACTGTTGTATGTCTTTGAATGTCCCCTTTGTTGGATCTGTTGTTATTTGTTTCCCAAAACTCTCCTCGACCTATGTTTTGCATGATGTGTTCCCTGTTTTGGCTGTGCTCTGGGTTGCTATTTGTGCTGTGCCTTTCCCTGTGATATGTTCTCTTTCCCCCTTATCATTTGTGTTGTATAGTGGCTTGTTGATGTTATCATTATTGTTGCCTGGTTGTTGGCTACTTTCTTCATCGTCTTCTTGGTGTTCTAGTGTTGCAAACTTGTTGGGTGTAGCCCAATCAATATCAGCCTTAGTAAACCTGCCCTTTGCTTTTCATGTGTTGTCGTCTGTTCTTCCTTTATAATTCCTTCTTATGAACACATTTTCTAGCCTCTCTTTTTCTTTTTTTGTTTTATCTTCCAATGCTTGATTGCTATTGTTGTTGTTTTTGTGATTCTGTTGGTTCTTGTTTACCTCCTTATCTGCCTTTTTTTTTCCAGTTGCTTTGTGTGTTTGTGGCTCCTCTTTATCCTTTTCCTCTTCCTTGGGATATAATTTTGGGTGAATGATGAAGCACTCCTTTTTATTATGTCCCTATAATTTGCATTGTTGACAATATTTGGGAACGTAGTCGTAGTTAATGTCTATCCACTTTTCTACAATTTCTCTAGAGTTCTTCTTCCTTATCCCAACATTGATACATTTGGGAAATTTTGATAGTAGATCCACCTCCACTTTTACCTTCGCACAACTAGGCCTAGTTTGGTTTCTTATTTCCATATCCACCTGTACCAACTGCGTTGGCCATAGAGAAAATTTATTCTTTGATAAAATAGTTTGGTGGTAGATAGGGAAGGAGATCCATGCAATTGCGATCCTTGTTTCTTCATCCGGGTCAAAAAGAGGATCCCACTTCAAAGTTCTCATTGGGTTGGACCAATTCTTGTAGGTGATATAGAAAGATGGTTTTGATAGTAGATTCACGTAATCCTCTAACTGCGTTGCTCTAATCAGAATATATCTATTGTGTAGTACCCTGATATTGCATTCTCCTTTAAGTTCACATTGCTTTGGGATTAGTCTTCATAATTCTTTGATATCTGGCCATTCGTATGATAATTTCCCTATAATTGCGTATTAAATATTTTGTTTAGCAATCATCTGCTCAACTTCATTTTCTTCCCATATGATGATAGGTTCACCATGTAGATATGTTATTGGCTTGATGGGCAGAGGTGGTGTTGTAGGTTTTGGAATGTTGGGGTTTGGGGCACCAATGTAGTTCATGGTTGTTGGGGTTGTTGATGCTGTAGGGATGTGTTGTAGTGGCTGAGCATCCTCTAATTGAGGCTGCCCAATTGCTGTAGTGGCCATAATTGTCGGAAAAGGTAGGTTCGTGTATAGGTTTTAGACCGTCTATGGTTAGTCTCTTTTTGCACATAATTTATTATATTATTCTTCCTCATTTGACATTTTTTTCATGAAAGAAGTCCTAAAACCTCTCCCACTTGTATTATCCATTTCTTTTAAGAAGATCATTTACTTTTATGGAATTAGGACCTTGAAATTTTAACCAAAAGGGAATGAACTTTATCGGGAATAACCCACTTGTATTTAATCCCTATTCAGAAATTCTACTATTAACCAAAACGATAATTTTTTGGTAAATAGTTTGGCATCTCTATGGGGATAAGTAGTTGTTGTGTTATCCCAATTTCCCATTTCAGCCTTTGCTATACCATTAAGGCCTATCTTCTAGAAAGATGTGTCTACATTTGAGAGTTAACATGACAGACTTTGGTCGAATACCCAACGCAATATCCCTCTGCCCATAAGTGTTTCCTGTATGACAAAATTGATGGACATATAAGTACAAGACCACCCTCAAGGATGAGGGTCAGAACAAAGGCAAGGATGAGGAAGAGAATGAGAATAAGAATAGGAACTTGTGTCGTGTCTCACCCAGAAATCTAACAAGATGAGGATACGAGCCTTAGTGACTCCAAAGACAAAAGAGTCTAAGAAAGTTCCCGTGGACGGATATTAAAAGAGAGACCCATCTCCACAATACTTAACTTAAACTAATCAGGGAAATACTGAGAATATTGGAAGTCTCTCGAGAAATAAACTATGGGGGACAAAACCGAGGCACTGCACCTAGAGAACTAGAGAAATTATGTGGCAGAAGTTGGAGGTGGGAGCAATCTAAGTTCTGATAAAAACACAGATAGTGAAAGACTCTAAACATAGAGATTAGAAAGAGGGGAGAAATTGATTTTTGAAAAAGAAGAACACATACTTAAGTATTTGATACTTAAAACCTTGTTTAACAGTAAAAGAAGCAGTGAATCAATTAAGAAGAAAAACAAGAAGAAGAATTGAAGGGAGGGAACTCAAACAGGGAATCTTACCATTAAAGAAATCCAAGCTACGGTTCAAGATAGAACAAAAAAAGGTATAATACTTTAGAGAACCTCAAAGGCCTCCACAAGCTACAATATTACTAATATTAATATCATTCAAACTTAGTTACAATGAAGAAGAAGCATCCCTTTTTATAGGAGCCTAAAAGATCCCTTCCATCTCCTTGAAATTATCAACGGGAATAGTCAAACTAAATTTGAGATGTTAATAAATCCTTAGGTGCATAGAAGACTATCAACACTTTGTTCAATAAAATTTGAAAGGTAGTCAACATAGCACTAAATGAGCTTCTAGAAGCACTATTTTGGACTGGCAGACTTGATCCTTCTTTTGACATATTTTGGGCCACAATTTAACTCATTTTGTTCTTCAATTTGGGCCTCCGAATAGTTGTAAGACTTTTCCAAAAGATCAACTTTGGGCTGAAGCTCTTCTTCCATCATAAAAGATGTATTCACTGCTAATTGAAGCCCATTAAAGTATCCTGATATTACCTGTCCCTCAATGGAGAAAATAGTTGTAAGACTCTCCCAAAAGATCAACTTTGGTTGGAGCTCTTCTTCCATCATAAGGTATGTATTCATTGCTTATTGAAGCCCATTAAAGCATCTTGATATTCTCTAGCCCTCAATTAGTGAAGCTTTCTTGGATGCTATCAAGTTCCCACATAAAGAATCCCAAAATCTTCCTGGGCCTCACCAACTTGAGTAGCCAGATGTTACTTAGACAGAGTACAACTTTTCCAAGCACATGGTTGAACATATAACACTCTCACTTAGAGTGTAACACCCCGTACCTTTCAAAACATATGTGACTAAGTAAATATCGACGAAGGTATTTGAGCTCAAGATTGTGAAGGGGTACTTTGGCCTAGAATTTGAAAAGGTCAAATGTATATAAGTGTTAAGTTAAATTATAAGGATGAGGGTTTTGAAAATGAGATAAAACAAGTGAGGTACTTGCTCGACTTATCTAAGCTCTTAGGTGACAAGTAGGTGCATCACCTACCTACGCTAACAAACTAAGTTCCGAGGGCCGATTACGGGCAGCAACACCATGGATTATTAGACCTAATGGTAGCCCAAATGAATCTTAAAGTTGTCCCATCAAAGCACAACCAAATCTGGCCCAAACAACTACAAAAGGTAGCCACCAATATTGACCACATTTTGACCCAAGAGAAGCCCAAAATCAGCCACAAAACTTAACCCTTTTGAGGCCCAACCAAAGGGTAATTTTGGCCCAAGTTTCTTGACCCATTTTGGCCCAAATATACTCAAAAAAGTCGGCAAAAAAGGTCCTTTTATACAGACCTTTTGTTTATCAATATTGATCATAAAAAGCTGGAAAAACTTCTCTCTTATCTCCTTTCCTTTTGGCAGACCTCCTCTCCCTTTAGGGTTCTAAGAAGATCAAGATTCATTCAAGCTTAAGGTGAGTTAAAAAACTTGTTATCTTGGTATTAATCTACTACATATATCTAGGGTATCCTATGGTAAGAAAGACATGAACTATGGCAGCCCCTTTCTTAAGATTTAACACATAGAAATTGTGTAACAATTAAGAGATTTCTTCTTCTCTTGTTGGTGTATGTGTAGGGGGTACTTAAGCTTTTGAAGGCATCAATAAAAAGAGAATAAAACACACCTTCAAGTGTGGTAAGTACTCTGCCCATAATCATATTTTTGGATTGAAGTTCGGATGGACAATTGTTGTTGAATTGTTGTTAAGAACTCACGGGACGGCGATCGGAAGCCGTGGGTTCAATGTGTTGCTATTGTATTTAGGCATGGTGAGTTGTGTAGGGGCTGTTTGATGTGTTTTGTATTATTGGAGGCAGTAGGTTGGTGTGTGTGTGATGTGTATTGGACAGGGGAGAAAGGTGTGACGATACACCTTTAATTAATGCAAAATACGTAAATCTGCCCGGGAAATGTTTAGCTACTATTTTGGAAAGGTTGCATCAGGTTTAAGAGATAATATTAGCTTCATTATACCCTTGTGTTGTAGATTAACTTAATAAAGGAAAGTCCAAGTTGTGGTAAGCGCAATCTTCGGAAGGAACGAGGTATGTTAAGGCTTCTTTATTCCTTATCGGCATGAATCTAGAAATAGAACTCTAAATCTCCGAAAGAAGGAATTTGAGTATTCTGTTGTAAGAGAGCTGATTTGGTAACTCAAAAAGTCTTAAGGAACTAAGTTATACATTATGGTGATTCAAGTCGCCTTCTTATAAAAATCTGATTCTTTTGCACGAAACGTAAGTTATCCTTTTGTCAAGTTTCTTCTTTGTAGTGTGATCCCTAATCAAGCTTTAGAAAGTATACAAAGGAAAGTTAGCAAGTCAAATCCCCATTTATATGTGTTTGGTATGTTGAGTCCAACACCTAGTAAGCCAAGGCTAAAGAAGTTATCTAAATGAACCTTCATAAATAACAAGAATAACTTTAAAGGTCAATCTAGTAATACACTTATTATGCGTGGTTTGCGTGTTAGTGTGCACCGAGGTGCTACTACCATATTGAGGCTATTATATACATAGTGTGCACCGAGGTGCTACTGCCATATTGAGGCCATTATATACATAGTGTGCACCGAGGTTCTACTGCCATTTTGAGGCCATTATATACATAGTGTGCGCCGAGGCGCTACTGCCATATTGAGGCTATTATATATAAGGTGCACCGAGGCGCTATTGTGGTTCAGCGTGGGTTATAAAGAGTGAGTTGTGGTGTGAGTTAATGCATGTGTTGTATTCTAAAAAGAATAAAGGAGAAAGAGCTTAACGAGCCTTACCAATTACAGTTTACAAGTTTCATATTATATCTTGTTCATATTTACTACTTGCGACTTGCTTTTATGATTATACCTTACATGCCAGTACATTATTGTCGTACTGACATCCCCATTGCCCGGGGGCGCTGCATTCATGCCTGCAGGTCCATACAGAAACCCAGATAGACCTCTTCAGTAGGAGTTGCAGAGTTCAGCCATTTTGGTAAGCTCCATTCTTCCTGGAGCTGATGAGTCAGAGGTCTAGCCTATATTTTGACCAGGCTATGTATATGTACAACTTATGGGTAGTCCAGGGCCCTGTCCTGGATATGAGATATTTTACTTACTCCTAGAGGCTTGTAGACGTGTATATGTACATCAATGTTGGGTATGGCCTTGTCGGCCTTGTTATTAGCTATCTACTATGATAATAGCCTTGTCGGCCTTGAGTTGCTTACCTACTATTGAGCTTTTAGTGTTTCAAATTGCTATTCTTAGAGACCTTGTTGGTCTCAGACCCCCAGCAGGTTCAATAGAGATACACTCTATTTTGGCACCCTCGGCCTTTTGGGGCATCGAGTGTCGGTCATGCCTCCCATGGTTTGGGGTGTGACAAACTTGGTATCAGAGCACGTCGAATCCCAGGGAGTCTACAAGCCGTGTCTAGTAGAGTCTTGCTTATGGGTGTGTTGTGCACCATACCTATAATCATGAGGCTATGGGACATTTAGGAATTGTTATCCTTCTTTCATTTGCTAGATCGTGCAATAGAGCGAGATCATAAGATGTTTGAAGTCTAATTCATGTTTTTCTATTCCTTGTTTACAGAAATGCCCGTGACCATACAAATGAGAAGCCGACGGGTTGGCACGGGTACGGGGGAAGGTACTAGTCGTTCCTCGCCTATCCGATTGGATAGATTTGAGGCTCAAAGTGAATCACCGACACCAGAGATCCCAGTTAATCAAGTACCTGATGAGATTAGAGGGGATCCAGTACCCCTGACCCCACCTGCTCCAGTGGCATCTGAGATAGCTAGAGATGAACCAGCACCTGTAGCTCCTCCACCTGAAGCAGAGGACCAGGACATCAGGAGTGTTGTTCGATTATTGACCCAGATGGTAGCCGCACAACAACAACAAATTGGGGCATCAGCGAGTGCTAGGTCAGGTGGCTCAGAAAGTTCTAGGGCTCGAGAGTTTACCAGCCTAAGTCCTCCTATATTTACAGGCTCTGACCCATGTGAGGATCCTCAGGAGTTTATTGATCAGACTTATCGAGTACTTCGAGTCATGCATGCAACAGTAGTGAAGGCAGTGGAGTTTGCATCTTTCAGGTTACGAGATGTGGCCATTTTATGGTTCGAGGCTTTGGATCGGTCTAGGGGATCAAATGCACCCTCAGCTGAATGGGAGGAATTTTTAGAGGCCTTCCTAGCTCACTATATTCCACAGGAGGTTCGAGAGGCCAGACTTGATCAATTTCTAGCCCTTAGGCAGGGCAATATGAATGTTCGACAGTACAGCCTCAAGTTTAATTCATTAGCCAGGTACGCCCCCGATATTGTGAGTACGATGCGAGCTAGAGTTCATCGATATGTGCGTGTCCTTAAGGATTAATTGATTAAGGGATTAACAATAGCAGCCACACTAGAGGATATGAATATTTCTAAGATACAGGCTATTGCTCAGACTGCAGAGGATCTTGAAGTACAAATTGGAGATAACCAAAGCCGAGAAAGGGATCAGAATAAGAGGGCTAGATCTATTGGGTCCTATGTAGAGCCACGAGGTAATGTTAGGCCACATTTTAACAGGCGATCACCCCACCCTACTAGTGGTGCCCCGTATCAGTTGCAAAGGCAGAGGTATGATCGTTTTTCTCAGACTCGACCAGGCCACAGTTCAGGTGTATTCAGTTCTTATCGCCAGGGGCATTCAGGTCAGATGAGGCCACCTTTGCCACCTTGTGTTCAGTGCGGTAGGAAGCATCCTGGGATATGTCGCCTGGATTCAGATACTTGTTATTTATGTGGGCATTCTGGTCACTTTATGCGAGACTGTCTGAGTAGAGGTAGGGGTGAGATGTCCCAGCCTACTGGGTCGATGGCAGCTTCTTCATCTACTATTCGTCCCCCTAGGACAGGCCAACAAGCTACATCAGGTCGTGGTAGAGGTAGAGGAGGAGGAGCATCCAATTCAGGCAGTGGTCAGAATCGCACTTATGCTCTAGCCGGTTGCCAGGACTTGGAATCGTCACCTGATGTTGTTACAGGTACATTGACTATTTTTACTCATGCTGTTTATGCACTTATAGATCCTGGCTCTACTCTTTCATATGTTACCCTGCTCGTTGCTGGTAAGTTGGGGGCAGGCCCTGAGTTGTTGCCTAGACCCTTTGTTGTATCCACACCCGTTGGTGAATCTATTATAGCTAGACGAGTTTATCGAGATTGTGCAGTGTGGATTTATGACCGCCTCACTTCAGCTGATCTAATCGAATTAGATATGACTGACTTCGATGTCATTATGGGCATGGACTGGTTAGCTGCATGTTATGCTAATATCGATTGTAGAAACAAGGTTGTCAAATGCCATTTTCTGGAAGAGACAATCCTAGAGTGGAAAGGTAATGCTGCCATGCCAAGGGGTAGGTTTATTTCCTACCTTAAGGCCCAAAAAATGATTTCTAAAGGCTATATTTATCATTTAGTCTGAGTAAAAAGCACAGAGGATGGACCAACGACTCTTCAATCGGTTCCCGTGGTGAGTCAGTTTCTAGATGTATTCCCGGATGAGCTTCCAGGAATCCCTACAGAAAGGGAAATTGAGTTTGCCATTGACCTACTCCCAGATACTCAGCCAATATCAATTCCCCCTTATAGGATGGCTCCTGCAGAATTAAGAGAGTTAAAGGAATAGTTAAAGGATCTACTCGAAAAAGGTTTCATTAGGCCTAGTACATCACCATGGGGCGCACCAGTTTTGTTTGTTCGTAAGAAGGATGGGTCCTTGAGAATGTGTATTGATTACCGACAACTGAACAAAGTTACAATCAAGAATAAGTATCCGGTTCCAAGGATTGATGACCTTTTTGATCAGTTACAAGTCGCCAAATATTTTTCAAAGATTGACTTGCGGTCGGGGTATCACCAGTTACGTGTTAAATGGGTAGATGTTCCAAAAACATCCTTTAGGACAAGGTATGACCACTTTGAATTTCTAGTAATGTCTTTTGGGCTTACTAATGCCCCAACAACTTTTATGGACCTAATGAATCGAGTCTTCAAGCCATTCCTACATGTATTCGTGATCGTATTTATTGACGATATCCTGATTTACTCGCGGTCCAAAGCCGAACATGCTGATCATTTACGTGCAGTATTGCAAACACTTCAGAATCATAAATTATATGCGAAGTTCTCCAAATGTGAGTTTTGGTTGACTTCAGTGGCTTTTCTTGGCCATATAATTACAGATGAAGGTATTAGAGTTGACGGCCAAAAGATTGAAGTAGTAAAGAATTGGCCGAGGCCCTTGAATGCTACAGAGATCCGTAGTGTTTTGGGCTTAGCAGATTATTATCGGAGGTTTGTGGAAGGATTTTCTTCTATATCTGCACCATTGACAAAGTTGACTCATAAAGCTGCCAAGTTCCAGTGGTCTGATGCATGTGAGCAGAGTTTTCAGGAGTTGAAGGACAGGCTTACTTCAGCACCTGTCTTAACTCTGCCAGAGGGCACGGAAGGTTATGTTGTTTATTGTGATGCTTCAAGGATTGGGTTAGGCTGCGTTTTAATGCAACATGGTAAAGTTATTGCCTATGCCTCGAGACAACTAAGAAAGCACGAACAAAATCACCCTACTCACGATCTTGAATTGGCAGTAGTTATATTTGCCTTGAAAATTTGGCGCCATTACTTGTTTGGAGTCCATGTAGACGTGTTTACGGACCATAAAAGTCTACAGTATTTATTCAAACAGAAGGATTTAAACCTAAGGCAAAGAAGGTGGCTAGAGTTACTAAAGGATTATGACGTAGATATTTTGTACCATCCAGGAAAGGCCAATGTAGTGGCCGATGCACTTAGCCGCAAATCCATGGGAAGCTTGAGCCACGTGAAAAATAGAAAGATTGAGATGACAAGAGAACTACATCAGTTAGCTAATTTGCAGGTTCGACTACTAGACCAAGGTAATAGGGGAGTTGTTATTCAAAGCACAGCGGAATCCTCACTTGTGACAGAGGTAAAGGAAAGACAATATGATGATCCAGAATTAGTTAGATTGAGGGAGGAAATTCCACAACAGAAGCAACCACTAATAGAGCTTAAGGAGGATGGGGTACTGAGATATCAAGGTCGTCTATGTGTACCTAACGTCGGGGAGCTTCGGGAGAAAATTTTGGCAGAAGTTCACTATTCCCGCTATTCAATCCATCCAGGAGCAACGAAGATGTATCATGATCTTCGACAGATTTATTGGTGGAATAATATGAAGAAAAATATTGCAGAGTTTGTAGCCCAATGCCCGAATTGTCAACAGGTAAAAATTGAACACCAGAGACCTGGAGGTCTAACTCAAAGTATAGTGATACCTACCTGGAAATGGGAGGTGATCAACATGGACTTTATTACAGGCTTACCCCGTACTTATCGAAAGTATGATTCCATATGGGTGATTGTAGATAGACTTACAAAATCAGCTCACTTTTTGCCAGTCAGGACAACTTATACTGCTGAAGATTATGCCAAGTTGTATATTAGTGAAATAGTTCGACTTCATAGTGTCCCAATTTCCATTATTTCAGATAGGGGTGCTCAGTTTACAGCAAATTTCTGGAGGTCTTTCCAGAGAGGCTTAGGTACTCAAATAAGTCTCAGTACAACTTTTCATCCACATACAGATGGACAAGCTGAACGCACTATTCAAACACTCAAAGATATGCTACGAGCTTGTGTACTAGATTTTAAAGGGAGTTGGGATGACCATTTACCACTATTTGAGTTTGCCTATAATAATAGCTTCCATGCAAGCATTCAAATGGCTCCTTATGAGGCTTTATACGGACGAAAGTGCAGATCACCAATTGGATGGTTTGAAATTGGAGAAGCAGGATTATTAGGGCCAGACCTAGTTAATCAGGCAATGGAGAAGGTGAAGCTAATCCGAGAAAGATTACTAACAGCCCAGAGTAGGCAGAAATCATATGCAGATGTGCGACGTCGGGATTTGGAATTTAATATTAGTAATTGGGTTTTCCTAAAGGTTTCGCCCATGAAAGGCGTTATGCGATTTGGTAAAAAGGGAAAGCTTAGTCCAAGATATATTGGACCATACAGGATCATTCGGAGGTTAGGAAAAGTGGCATATGAGCTAGATTTACCCACAGAATTGGAGACAGTCCATCCTGTATTTCATGTATCGATGCTACGAAGGTGCATAGGAGATCCTTCACGTATTATGCCTATTAGAGATGTTCAACTTTCTGAAGACTTATCCTATAAGGAAGTACCAATTTCTATCCTAGATCGTCAAGTTAGAAAGCTCAGAACCAAAGAAGTAGCCTCAGTAAAGGTGTTGTGGAGAAATAATAATATTGAAGAAATGACGTGGGAAGCCGAGGAAGAAATGAGGAAAAAACATCCCCAGTTATTTATGACTTGAAGATAGTACAGAGGTAAGTCATATTCTTATATCTCTTCCTACTATGCAAATATGATCAGGTTTGAACATATGAAAATGATTACATTTAATTATATATAGTTGTATCGCCCTGTGAGGCATCGTGCTGGACTTTTGCTGAGTTTCAGGTTTTTGGATAGTCCCAATTATAAAGGAAACTCTGTCGAAATTTCAAAAAATCCTAAGGGACTAGAGCTCTATATGCATTATCCTCATTCGAGGATGAATGATTCTAAGGGGGGAAGGATGTAACACCCCGTACCTTTCAAAACCTATGTGACTAAGTAAATATCGACGAAGGTATTTGAGCTCGAGATTGTGAAGGGGTACTTTGGCCTAGAATTTGAAATGGTCAAATGTAAATAAGTGTTAAGTTAAATTATAAGGATGAGGGTTTTGAAAATGAGATAAAACAAGTGAGGTACTTGCTCGACTTATCTAAGCTCTTAGGTGACAAGTAGGTGCATCACCTACCTACGCTAACGAACTAAGTTCTGAGGGCCGATTACGGGCAGCAACACCATGGATTATTAGACCTAATGGTAGCCCAAATGAATCTTAAAGTTGTCCCATCAAAGCACAACCAAATCTGGCCCAAACAACTACAAAAGGTAGCCACCAATATTGACCACATTTTGACCCAAGAGAAGCCCAAAATCAGCCACAAAACTTAACCCTTTTGAGGCCCAACCAAAGGGTAATTTTGGCCCAAGTTTCTTGACCCATTTTGTCCCAAATATACTCAAAAAAGTCGGCCAAAAAGGTCCCTTTATACAGACCTTTTTTTGATCAATATTGATCACAAAAAGCGGGAAAAAATTCTCTCTTATCTCCTTTCCTTTTGGCAGCCCTCCTCTCCCTTTAGGGTTCTAAGAAGATCAAGATTCATTCAAGCTTAAGGTGAGTTAAACAATTTGTTATCTTGGTATTAATCTACTACATATAGATAGGGTATCCTATGGTAATAAAGACATGAACTATGGAAGCCCCTTTCTTAAGATTTAACACATAGAAATTGTGTAACAATTAAGAGATTTCTTCTTCTCTTGTTGGTGTATGTGTAGGGGGTACTTAAGCTTTTGAAGGCATCAATAAAAAGAGAATAAAACACACCTTCAAGTGTGGTAAGTACTCTGCCCATAATCATATTTTTGGATTGAAGTTCGGATGGACAATTGTTGTTGAATTGTTGTTAAGAACTCACGGGACGGCGATCGGAAGCCGTGGGTTCAATGTGTTGCTATTGTATTTCGGCATGGTGAGTTGTGTAGGGGATGTTTGATGTGTTTTGTATTATTGGAGGCAGTAGGTTGGTGTGTGTGTGATGTGTATTGGACAGGGGAGAAAGGTGTGACGATACACCTTTAATTAATGCAAAATACGTAAATCTGCCCGGGAAATGTTTAGCTACTGTTTTGGAAAGGTTGCATCAGGTTTAAGAGATAATATTAGCTTCATTATACCCTTGTGTTGTAGATTAACTTAATAAAGGAAAGCCCAAGTTCTGGTAAGCACAATCTTCGGAAGGAACGAGGTATGTTAAGGCTTCTTTATTCCTTATCGGCATGAATCTAGAAATAGAACTCTAAATCTCCGAAAGAAGGAATTTGAGTATTCTGTTGTAAGAGAGATGATTTGGTAACTCAACAAGTCTTAAGGAACTAAGTTATACATTATGGTGATTCAAGTCGCCTTCTTATAAAAATCTGATTCTTTTTGCACGAAACGTAAGTTATCCTTTTGTCAAGTTTCTTCTTTGTAGTGTGATCCCTAATCAAGCTTTAGAAAGTATACAAGGAAAGTTAGCAAGTCAAATCCCCATTTATATGTGTTTGGTATGTTGAGTCCAACACCTAGTAAGCCAAGGCTAAAGAAGTTATCTAAATGAACCTTCATAAATAACAAGAATAACTTTAAAGGTCAATTTAGTAATACACTTATTATGCGTGGTTTGCGTGTTAGTGTGCACCGAGGTGATATTGCCATATTGAGGCTAGTATATACATAGTGTGCACCGAGGTGCTACTTCCATATTGATACCATTATATACATAGTGTGCACCAAATGCTACTGCCATATTGAGGCTATTATATATAGGGTGCACCGAGGCGCTATTGTGGTTCATCGTGGGTTATAAAGAGTGAGTTGTGGTGTGAGTTAATGCATGTGTTGTATTCTAAAAAGAATAAAGGAGAAAGAGCTTAACGAGCCTTACCAATTACAGTTTACAAGTTTCATATTATATCTTGTTCAGATTTACTACTTGCGACTTGCTTTTATGATTCTACCTTACATGCCAGTACATTATTGTCGTACTGACATCCCCATTGCCCGGGGGCGCTGCATTTATGCCTGCAGGTCCAGACAGAAACCCAGATAGACCTCTTCAGTAGGAGTTGCAGAGTTCAGCCATTTTGGTAAGCTCCATTCTTCCTGGAGCTGACGAGTCAAAGGTCTAGCCTATATTTTGACCAGGTTATGTATATGTATAGCTTATGGGTAGTCCAGGGCCCTGTCCTGGATATGAGATATTTTGCTTACTCCTAGAGGCTTGTAGACGTGTATATGTACATCAATGTTGGGTATGGCCTTGTCGGCCTTGTTATTAGCTATCTACTATGATAATAGCCTTGTCGGCCTTGAATTGCTTACCTACTATTGAGCTTTCAGTATTTCAAATTGCTATTCTTAGAGACCTTGTCGGTCTCAGACCCCCAGCAGGTTCAATAGAGATACACTCTATTTTTGCACCCTCGACCTTTTGGGGCTCCGGGTGTCGGTCATGCCTCCCATGGTTTGGGGCGTGACATAGAGGCGCTGACATTTACAAAAAGCCCACACAGTTGAGGCAAATGTTAGCAGTATCGACTCTCCAGGCCTCAAACGATACACCATTTCCCTAGAATCTCATCACACGAATACTTTAAGCACAAGGCCTGAGGTTGAAAGACATTGTGCCTTCAGACTAGTTTCTAGTTATAGAAGTCCATGCCGGGTTGCCAGTATGCAAAGAGAAGACTAGTTCTTAGATGTAGTAAACACTGCGCTACTCAAAATGTGGGACAATAACTGTTCATACTCAGAAAACACTGAGGCCAGATGATAAAGAGTTTAAACCAAATTGGCATAATATAAGAGATGAAAGATGTACATTAGGGCTATTGATTGATAGTTCCTTACTACTTGTATCCTCAATAACACAACTTGGGCTATTGATAATAGATGATAAGGACAACCCTCAACAGAGAAAACACAATCATCAAGACAAAAACTTTATCCCCGAGATTTGTCAAGTAAAGATAAAAACAAGCAACAATAGGAACAAAGCACAAGAGACTAGAACTGCATCAGGAGTCCGACACTTTCTGGAAAAGTAGTACACCGAGGATAAGCCTAAGAGAATGATGTCGCCACAAGCACCAATCAGGACCAAAACCAAAAAGGATTGCAAAAGGACTGGGTCATTCAGTTTACCAGACTTTCCCCTAAGACATCATGACTAGCCTTAAAGTCAACCACTTTATGTATTACAAAGGTCATCTTCCCACTTTATGTGTTACAAGTGTCTTTTGGCTTACATTATGTATTATAAGGGCTTATGCCATTTAATGTATTTTTAGGGCCATTTTCATTGATTTGATAGAGAAAAATGAGTTCCAAGCACTTTCTCTGAATTCTCCAATATGTCTCTCCGGAGTCAAAATTGTAGAAGTGCCTACTACATGATGTAGTCTTTGGATACAAAATTGTGAAAGCTCCTGGCACACGATACAGTCTTCAGACTCAAAAATCATAAAATCCCCCGCCACACAATATGGTCTCTAAGGAACAAATCATAGAAAGATTCAAAACAAATCCTTGTGCTTAAAAATAAGGCCAAGACGTCCTCCCTGAAAGCACCATAACCAAAAACGGGGTCCTCCATTATGAAGAAATTGGGTCAAAACCGTGTACTTCTTCTTGATGACCCCGATAATCATTTTTTGAGCATAACACGTGGTTATCACCGAGTACATAGATTTAGTTAAGAACTAACCTTAGAAGTTTGAGAGAGCATTCTTCTCAATCATAAAGTACCTTTCTCGACCACTTTGAAAAAGAACATAGCTTCAAAAAAGGATTGTGGTGGATAATCCTTATGGTTAAGTTTTTTCCTACATAGATCGAGCAGTTACCCCCGATCAATCACAAAATCCAATATGGTTTCGAATAGGGTCGATGAAAATGGCCCTTAATGGTGAAGTATTCCCTTTTGTGCAGGACCGAACTCAATATCTCTGGCCCCTCCCAAAATGAATTGAGGGAAATATCCCCGATCGAGAAGACAAACACAGATCCAAGCACATTCGAGCTAAGATACATATTTGACTCTGGGCAGCGATTCACCAAATAAGTGATCAAGACCAGAGAAGGCAAGTCGAGCATCCACGAGGGTATCCTTCCTAATTAAAAAATTAAAGACAAAAGAAAGAAAATGAAAAAGAGAGAGACATCATTTTTTGGGCATGAAGAGGACGTCTTTGGTTCAAATAGATCACATATCCCAACCTAAAAAAGGTAAAATCTCCTTTAAGATTGAATAATCATTTTCAATTTATTAAATGTACGAACACATAAGAACATCGAGGAACGTGGAATAATAGATTAGAAGATTTGAATAGAACAAGCTCCTAATCATGAGCTATCCTAGTAGAAAATTTCTTGAAAAAGCCAAAGGCACCCGTTGAACTCTTTTCCTTAACCTAGATATTTCCTAGTAAGGTTTTTAAGGTGACAACAAGAGCATAATGACTAACCAAGGAATGTTCAAAGCAATAATGAGTCAGAGATGACCCGTTCTTGAAGTTATATATAAGACAAGGCAACATATTTATAACAACACCAACATTCTTTCACCTATAACAAAATACCAAACGCCTCCCTTTCCAGAAGATCTCGGAGGATCTTCCACTTCCCGGATACATTACATTAGGTTCCCGAAAAACTATCTGTATGGGGTAAAATCATACTTAAGGAAAGGATCGAACCACACCATGACACATGACAAATTCAAATTCAAAGGAACATTCATAGGCACGGGGAGAATAAAGAAGACCATACCCGGTATATAGCAAAGAGCCTCAAATGTCAGCCTGTGTAATACTTCCACACAAGGGGGCATAAAAAAGGGGCTTCACCCAGGGAAGACTGCTTATAGCTATAGGCAATAATAATGACCATTGGGAGCCCAAAAATCAATCTGAAGTCGCACACCCACCTGCTACAATCATCTTTAAGTGATACATAAGAATATAAGCACGTTCTATGAGATAGCCTTTTTAGTACCAAAGCATGCCTCATTTCACATTGAGTCGACGATTTACTTTTTGTGGCCTATAAAAGGAGGCTCTGCAAATAATAGAGAAGAGGAGAAAATCCAAATAAGCTTTATGTTACTGTATCTCTTCCCCATTTGATATTTTTTATGAAAGAAGCCCTAAAACCACCCCCACTTGTATTATTCATTTCCTTTTAAGATCATTTACTTGTATGGAATCAGTACCTTGACATTTTAGTCAAAAGGAAATAAACTTGATTGGTCTTAACTCCACTTACCTTTAACCCCTTTTCATAAATTCTATCATTAACCAGAATATCAATTTTCCCGCTAAACATGTAATCATGCCAATACCGCATTTTTAAAAATGCCACTGGAATGCAGATAATCGATGCATAATGTAAAATAAATACTTATTTAATCATTTATAAAAGTAAAGAAATCAGTCATTTTTGATTGTTTATAGAAGCAAAGAAATTGATCAATAATTTTATTTCTATTATTTTTTAAAATCAACAAGATTATTTTGCTTATTGTGTGCTCATAATTTCCTTATCTTTGGAATCATATCTATTTCTAATAGTTGGGAAATTATCTCCAAAATTCATAGATGTAACAACTTAATAGATTGAGGTTAGTGTCATGTAGACAATAATCTTTCCGGGATAATCATATTTAAATAATATTTAGTGCTGCTCAACGAAATCACAAACATTTTCTGCTATAACTGACCCATACAAATCTCACTCAACTTTTTTTTTCTTCAAAATCTAATGAATTCTCTTATTTTTACCGGTCTTTGCATTTGATTACAAACTATACAAAATATTTCATTTTTTTCAATGATAACTTCAATATTTTAATTGTTAAATTTTCTTTTCAAAATTGCGCTTGGACATGTTAAACACAACAATTGTACACATAACAAAAAATATTTTGATTCTTCAAATAAATGGTCTGTTTTGGCATCACCTTTTCCCTTCCTACTTATAAATAAATAGATAGTTTATTTTGTTTAAGATGTTCAGAAATAGATTACGTAGAAAAAGCATTATTTAGTCAAATTTTGAATAAAATAATCATATAAAAATGTTTGTATTTTAAAAATTTTTTGTATTCCTTTTCTCTTTGAGTAATGACCTTTATAAAAAACACACAATTTTTGTTAGAACAAATTACAAACATGGAACAATTTTGAAAAATTAAACATAGAATGTTCATTTCAAACTTAATTTGTGGAAACAATTTTCTAAAATAAATTTGAAATAAGTGCTTTCAAGAAATAAAACATAGGAGGACAAATCTAGAAATTTAGGTAAAATATTTTGTGACGCCCCGAGGCTATCCCCTGGACGCGACACGGTGCTTAGTGTCATAAGTGACCCCAAGCTAACCCATGGCATGGCATATTTATACAAGTTTAATTTTTAAAACATGCACTGTGCGGAAGCTAAAAATAATTTAATAACTAAAATGGGAAAAACCCAAATATCTGAATATATGAAATATATAAATAGTATAGTGCTGACTGAAAACAACACTAACAACTGCTGAAATCTAGTCTATGTTTGAAAGCCTTCTAACTGATATGAGTTGCTGGGACATGCCCCCAGCTAACTCTGACAGGACTGAAACTAAAAAAAAGGTAAATACTTGAAGTATAGCATGTCTATCATCCTCGAACTATGAGGACTCCCCACTGAGCTGCTGAGTACGAACTGGAAGTTGACTAAGCGCGGTCTGGATGCTGTGTTCCTTCACCTACATCATAAAATGATGTAGCACAAAAGTATGCGTCAGTACTTTGAATTTACTGAGCATGCAGGATATATACTAACCTGGGAAATAAAGAACTAAACATAGAAATAGGTACACTGAAATATAACTGAAAGCTGAACTGAATACAATGACCAAGTACAAACTATGAATATAACATGCTGAACTAAATACTGAAATAAATACTGAGTACATGGTCAATGCAACATGAATCTGACTGTGGGAGATACTATTAACCGACATACCCCAAGTTAAGCTAACTATGGGGCCAACCTGTAACCCTGGATGAGAGGGTGTTCATACCTTGCAAAGGGTACGAAGAAGTCTGATGTGGATCCACTACTAATGTCCATAGGGGACAAGGATGTGCAACCTAGTCTGACAACTGACCCTCTTAATACCTACGGTGGCGCCGTAGTTCTGGGACTTGGGGACTGCTACTAAAGGTCTTAGCCTAAACTGACAACTAAGCCTTCATCCCCTCGTCTTCTTGATACTAAGTCTACTCCCAACTGAATATAGACAACAATGCACTGAAATAGTGGATAGCTCAAGGTACTGATAATTAACTGAGAATGCAACATACTCATACTGAAAGATATGACATTCGATTTCAGAAGCATGATTATCTGACTGATCTTCCTAGCAAGCATAATTTATGAAGTACTAAAAATTATCACAAGCTAGTGTTCTGAATTCTATACATGAACTATAGTAATCCTCCAAGAAACATGAACTAAGCATCATATATAAATTATAGCATCTAAATATCAAAGAAAAACTCTAAGGTTTATGAACCCTAGGTCTAATCAATCATGGAGAAACCTGAAGGACTGGCTGAATTCTAGGGACCTAATGGGTAAAAGGAACCCTAGTGAAATCCCACATACCTGGTGAAGAAAACTACAGAGAAGTCCTTTGGGTTTTGGGGCTGAACTTGAAGAAGACCTCTGCCTGTTCTTGAGAGAAAACAGTCGCCTCTTACTCTTCTTTTCTTTCTAAGTCCGATAAATGTAGGAGAATAGATATTTTAGGTAGTTTTTGGCTAATTAATCAGGCTTAAAATAATAAAAATGATGTAGCATAGGCCTTAAAATAGGTAGGGAAAGTCCAAAATACCCCTGGGAAAATAAAAGAGTTCTGCTAGAAAAATCGCGACTCAGGTTCTATGGATAGGTTCCACGGCTCATGGAAACTTCCACAGCTCGTGGAACCCTGTCGTGGTTCCTGGGTCCTTTGCCTAGCTGCGAGTCTGAGTTCCATGACTTGGGTTCACGACTCGTGAAACCTTTCACAGTCCACAGAACCTAATCGTGGTTATCAGAGGAATGGATGGTCTCAGGTCTGGTTCCACAACTTGGGTTCACGACTCGTGGATCCTTCCACTGTACGTAGAACCTAATCATGGTTCTTAGAGAAATTGTCAGTTCTCTGATCTGATTCAACGAATCCAATCCATGACTCATGGAAACTTCCACGTGTCATGGGTTCAACTTGTGATTCCTGTTGACAGTTGGAAAACTATTTTTCTTCTAGTTTTTCTGAGCTAAGTCTTGGCTAAAAGTTCTGGAGTGTTACAATATCTCCCCCTTGGGATCATTCGTCCTTGAAATGAAGACCAAACAAGCTGAGTTTAGAGGGAAAGAGCTGCAATCCCTACCAACTGTGTACTAGAAACTGATATCTAGCTGGACTGAGTCCCATGAATATGCAATTATGCTGAAATGCAAGGATAACTGAGGGAACAAGGTATTGAGACTGAATTACACAAGAGTAAACAGAGAGACTGGAGATGAACTATTACCTCAAGCTGAAACTAAATCGGGAGGGAAGAGGTGAGGGTACTTGGCCATCATGTCTGCTTCTGCTTCCCAAGTAGCTCCCTCTACAAAATGATTCCTCCATAAAACTTTTACTGAAGCGACCTCCTTATTTCTCAACCTACAAACTTGACGGTCAAGAATCTTAACCAAAACCTCCTCATAGGTGAGGCTATCCTTCACAGCCACACTCTCTAAAGGCACTATCGCTATCAGATCACCAACATACTTCTTCAACAAAGAAATGTGAAAGACTGGATGAACCGCTGCTTGCTCTACCAGTAACTCTAACTCATACGCCACATTACCAACCCTTTTCAAGATTTTGTAAGGACCTACATACCTGGGACTGAGCTTCCCCTTCTTGCCAAATCTCATCACCCCCTTCATGGGTGACACTTTCAGGAAAATCCCGATCATCGATTTCAAATTCTAAGTCCCTTCTCCTCACATCTTCATAGTACTTCTGATGACTCTGAGATGTTTTCAATCTTTCCCTGATGAGCTGAAATTTCTCCATAGCCTCATGTACCAAATCCGGTCCAACCAAGGCTGCTTCACCTACTTCAAACCAACCAACCGGTGATCTACACCTACACCCATAGAGTACCTCATATGGGGCCATCTGAATACTGGAGTGAAAGCTGTTATTGTAGGCAAATTCTAAGAGAGGTAGGTGATCATCCCAACTACCCTTGAAATCGATCACGCACTCTCTCAACATGTCCTCTAAGGTCTGAATTATATGCTCTGCCTGACCATCCATCTGCGGATGAAATGCCATACTGAGATTCACCTGAGTACCAAGACCCTTTTAGAATAATCTCCAGAAGTGAGCTATAAACCGAGGAACTCTATCTGAGATGATAGATAGGGGAACCCCATGCAACCTAACTATCTCGCTGATGTAGAGTTTGGCATAATCCTCCACTTAATTGGTAGTCTTGACTGCCAAGAAATAAGCTGACTTAGTGACTCTGTCCACTATCACCCAAATGGAGTCATGTTGTCTGTGAGTACGAGGCAATCCCGTAATGAATTCCATGTTAACCACTTCCTACTTTAAAGTAGGAATGCTAATCTCCTGAGTCACACCTCCTAGCTTCTGATGTTCTACCTTAGCCTATTGATAATTGGGACACTTAGCCACAAAATCTGCGATGTCCCTCTTCATCCTGGTCCACCAATAAACTTCCCGTAGATCACGGTACATCTTAGTAGCACCCGAATGAATGGAATATCTAGAATTATGGGCTTCTGTAAGGATCTGCTGCCTCAACTCACCTACCTTAGGAACACATAAGTGTCCCTGATAACAAAGCACACCATCTCCCCCTTGGGAGAAAACTCATCTCTCTGCTGATGAACTGTACCCTTTAGCTAAAGTAATATAGGGTCACTATCCTGTTTCTCTTTAACCTCCGCTACCAAATAAGATTCCTATCCATTCTGAACTATCACATCACCCTCTGACATGTCCATAAGGTAAACTCCTAAGCGAGCAAGCCGATGAACATCTCTGACTAATTCTTTCTTCTCTTACTCAACATGTGACACAATACCCATGGACAGTCTGCTGAGGGTGTCAACCACTACATTGTCCTTACCCGGATGGTAGAGCACATTCATATCATAATCCTTGAGGAACTCAAGCTATCTCCTCGGACGAAGATTCAACTCTTTCTGGGTGAACACATACTGGAGGCTCTTATGATCTGTGAATACATCAACATGAACACCATACAAGTAGTGTTTCCAGATCTTTAAGGTAAACACAACAACTGCAAGCTCAAGGTCATGAGTCGAGTAGTTTTTCTTATAAACCTTAAGCTGTCTAGAAGCATATGCTATAACCTTACCCTGATGCATCAAGACACAACCCAGGCCGATCCTGGATGCATCACAATAAACCACATAACCATCCGAACCCTCTGGTAGAGTCAAGACATAAGATGTAGTCAACCCGGTCTTCAGCTCTAAGAAGCTTTTCTCACACTCATCGGACCACTGGAACTTGACCTTCTTTTGAGTCAACTTGGTCAATGGGGCAGCTGATGAACGCTCAAATTGTGTTCTCCAATTAGGAAGCCACGACGATCGTGCAATAAAATAAAATTTATAAACCCAACGATGTCAGGGTTGTACCCAAGGGACTTGGGGCAACTATATATCAATTGTAATGGATTGAGTTCAAGGTGAGAGTAATTGCTCAAAACAACAAGTAAAAGGATGGGGGGAATTGAGAAAGTTGTCACTACAATCACAATTCAATTAAAAACAAGAAAACTAAAGCGGATGTATCAAGTTTAATTAGACGACTAGGGATGCATATCCGATGGGTTTTTTTGTTATGGGTTCGGGTAATTACCAATTAATACCTATTTTCACTTAATGACATGAATAACATTGGTCATAAGTAAGATTTGCTTATCTATCGATCAACAATCTTATTTTCGATAATCTCGGCTAGAGCATTATCGGTTTTACCAATAAACGACCAATCTAGCTTGGGAGGTCACACTATCTCTAGCTTAGACCCTTAAATGGGAGAATTCGATGATAAGAGCTATTCCTAGCCTCAAATCTGAGTGGAATCCCAAGTTCCCACTAATAATCTCACATCCGAAACTATGAAATCCTTTCTCAAGCAATCACATAGTCAACTAATGTAAATTAATGTTTGCAACCACCAATTTTAGGATTAAAACTAGGTGAAATTGTTAGACCCATATCAATTAAGCAACTCAATGCAAGAATAGATAACACCCATACCCATTTCTTAAACACCCATCATCAAAGCATTCCTAGACAAGAGAATTTAGCCACTCATGGTGAGAGAGAAAGAGATACCAGCTGGGTAATTCAAAATCCCTTCCATTAGAGTTTAATCTCTAGTTCTAGCTTCAATTTGAGTACACAATTGTTAACCAAGAGAATTGGATTGAAACCCTCTTCTCAATGGAGGTGGAAAACTTAGTCTCCAAGCTCAAAAGTCTTCAAAATATTCAGAATGATAAAAGTTATTTACAATTGTGCCTGAATAGGCCTTTTATAGTTTCCCAAAACATCACTAAAAATTAGGATAAAAATGCCCTTCGGCGAGTGTACGACGTGATGTGCGGTTCGCACGTTGCGATGTGCGCATCGCATGTTGCCTTCGGTTGCACCAATGACTTCAACTAGAATTGAGAGTTCCATGCAAAGAGGGTGTGGTTCGCACCTTAAGAGTGCGCGTCGCACATCGACCGCACCTCATGATAGAATCTTCAAAGAATTTATGCTCTTGTGCAGAGGAGGTTCGGTTTGCACCTCGGCCTGTGCGTGTCGCATGGCCACCACATCTTCGATCAGAATCTTTAGCCTTTTCGAACAATTCACATTTCACTCTATTTTAGCTCTTTTTGGGTCTGTTTCCTTGTTTATCATCATCTATCAAAAGTACCTTCATAGACATCAATATATGCCATAAGAACCTCTAAATCTATTCAAAACATAGCAATAATTCATGTATATAGGCTCAATAAGTTGGTAGATTACCGACTTATCAAACCCCCAAACTTGAACTATTGCTTGTCCTCAAGCAAGATATTTACAAGACAAGGAATGAATTATGCTCTAGGCTCAATCAAGGCACAAAAGACTACTCTACACTTAAAATTAATAAAAAGAATAAACAAAAGACTCAAATAACTATGCCTATCTCAATTTGGACCACCACAAACTCAAGGCAATTGATCATTTCAAAACCTTTTTCAAAAGGACATCATTTCTCATTCAAAATCAAGAGAACTTTTGCCATTCAAAACAAGACATTTAATCTTCTCAAGTCATTGGCATGGACCGTCAAGGTTTGCCTCGAGATTTTCCACACAACTTGTCTCATTCATTCCTCTCAATTGAAATAGAGACTTTATGTTTCAATTCGAGTGCATGATGCCACTCACCATAAGAGAGAATCCCACTCACAATCATTCAATTCACAAAACACGGGATTATAGGAGAACCAAAAAGACTCTCACTCTCTCAAGGAAGTTCAAGTGCATACGCGTCAAACCATAGGCTTGCTCTTCATGTATATCACCACTAATGTAGGGTATCCAAGCTCGAAATCACCAAGGACTTGCGGGTTACGATGTTGGCTAGGTTCAAGGTGATGATATCATTTGGATTAAGTGACTACAACTCCCTAATGCTCTTTGTTCTCATTTTGAACACCGCTCACATTTTCAATTTCAACTTTACCTTATTCCTCCCTCACACAACCCAAGATTTCTCCTTTTTACTCATGATCATTCAAACTCCTTATACCACCTTCACTTGGTAGCACCTATTTTAGCTTTTCAATTTGCTCATTGGATTGAACTTTTGGAGCAATTTTCAATTTGAAATTAAGGTGCTACCTTGCACTTGAAGTGACTTCTTTTCTTCTCCTCATTTGATCACATGCACCTCCAAACTTAGGCATTTGCCTATGTTGTATTTTGTTCCCCCCCCAAACTTAGGCTTTTAGCCTACATTTCATTTTTAGGCACTTAGGGAGGATGGTGCAAAAATAGGGATTCCAAAAAGGTTAAGGTGTTATAAGGTGCCAAGGAATGGTCACAAGCTCAAAGGGGTTCACTAGGATTTGATGTCGTGGGAAGTCATTTGGGTGAAGTGGCTATCAAAAAGGTCCTAAGTTCATCTTCCAAGCTAGGTCACACCTAGAATTTCACCTTGAATTACATTCGGGGCAAGTTCTAGATACCACTTATGCACAAGAATCAAGGTAAAACCTCACCACACAAGGCATCATGCCACAAGACTTCTTTCATTAGTTTCACAATTAATTGGGGCAAATGATGTTTGGCAAGCTATTTTGAGTTCATTACACACTCGTTTGTGAGTCAATCAAGCCAAAGCGAAACCGTGCAAGTCATGACAAGAGAATGCTTTTCCTCAAAAATTCATTTCCCTTCTTCCTTTTATTTTCAAAATAATTTGCCAAGAGAAATTTTTTGATGGGCCCATTTCGAGACAAGCAACTACGGACTCGATTCTAAACTAAAACTTGGCATTTTTCCTTAAGAAAATTGCCTCTCAATCTATCATAGGGAAACACCAACCCGGTTCGACACAAAAACAAAAGAGAAAAAAAAGAAAATAATCAAAACTCTTGCTCCTTGGGAAAGAACCATGGTATCAAGAAAACCCTTGGAGTTTATTTCTAAACTACTATTATCAAGGCGATATACAAATTTTGCGCTCATGATTCATTTTAAAACAGGCCTCCGCATAGGCTTTTAGCGCATTTGCAAAGCACGGGTAGCAAGACAATGGAGCATGTAAGACCAACCCGACAACACAATAAAATCAAGCCCGAAAAGGGCACATATAAGCTCAAAGTAAAACATAACATAAATAAAACATAATCTAAAGGCCCGACAAGGGCAATGTCAACACAACAAGCATCACAATATTAATAGTTACAAGCTCCCCAAAACTTTAAAGTAAGCATAGCCCCGATGCATAAAAACAAAAGTAAATGAGTGCCAAAAATTCCTTGAATAGGCTAATGATGATTATGGCGCCTCCTTGAGTAGAACTGATGTGGTAGTCTAAGAGGTTGAGGTGCCGGTGGAGTAGGTGGTGCTGCTGGAGGTATATAGGCATGTACAGGATCAATCTAAAAATCGGCCAATGGTGGTATCGTAGGATCCATCGGCAGCTTAAGGGGGCCAAATGGGTCATCCATGTACCATCTAACCTTCGCGGTCATCAACTCATGATAAGACAGCCCCCTGCCCCAGCGAGGTCTAGGCGGAGTCCTCCAGCCTAGCACAGGTGAGTCGGGAGGATCTGGGTATTGCTAGGCTGATGATGGATCACACAATGCTTTGATTTTGGATGTACATTTATTGTCAGAATGAGTCCACCCCATGCACCAATCATCAGGAGGGATAGAAACTCTTAAAGGTGGTGAGGAGTTTTGGGTTGGCATATTAAGATCCCAATTTGATTCAACATGCAAGACTACTTACTTGAGTTTGTCGACCTCCACTTCCATAGTGTCTATTTTAGCACAAAGATTTTTCACTCTTGACACCACCGATTTCAACATTGACTTGATGGAAGTTTGAAGCATGGTTGGAATATCTTTGGCAAACTTTTGTAGCATCTCCTCATTCTTGTTAGAAAGGTGAAGCAGTTATGGCAAGTTACCTGAGGAAGAGGTGGTAGTTTGAGATGCCCCATGAACTATGTTCGGAGACCCTTGAGACATGGGTGTGGTAGTATGCAAAGGTTGATCGAGATGCCTTCTTTTGACATAATGGGCATCTTTATCCCTTTTTGTGTCCAAGCAAACCATCCCCTTGGCTTGGCTGGCCTTGTCACAGGGAAAGCCATGGATGTGGAGTTATGTCTCACTTTTCTCTTGAGGTGCTCAGAGATGATCTCACCTTTATTCAAATGGATCCCTCTCATGATGCATGCAAGGAGAATGGCCATCTCTCTGGTTACTTTAGTGGTGTGGCTAGTCGGGATGAGTCTGGTGCTCACAAAGTCAAGCCACACATGTGCTTTGAATTTAAGATCTGAGCAATGGATTAGTCCCTTCTAGGTGGCCCAAAATGGGTTTCCCTCAGCAATTACACTAGCAACCCACTCATATGCCTCATTCTTTCTGGCCACACGTTCAAAGTACTTTGATTTGGGGATTGGTTCATCATCCCAAATGGTAGAGTGAATGGCTTCAGGGGTAACATTCACCTCCTTACCTCGTACTAATACTGACTTGAGGCATGGCAACTTGCTTAGAATTCCTGCACCTACTCAGGAAAATAGAGGCTTGGTGTACTGACAAAGTGTTCCCAAGCTCTTATGCGAAATTGCTTTGGCATATTCGGGAATTCCTCTTGGAATTCTTCTACATTTAATCCTTTTTCCTCCAAGAATGGGCGATTTCAGAAATTAAGATAGTAGGCTTCCATTCCCCTGAGCCCAAAGCGGACTCCTGACTCAATGCACTCAGCTTCTTGCATAGGAACACCTGCATTTATAGTGTGTTTCATAGCACGACTCTTTTGATGGTGCATGTTGGAAGACGTAATCTTGTAGATGGGTATTAGCAATATGCACTATGAGTATATACACAACTAAAAGAAATTAGGAATTCAGTGAAGTGGATAACAAATGAGGGAGATAGGGCTCGTGCGAAGCATATGCATATCGCACCTTGGGATGTGTGCATCGCACGTGCCATTGCATGAGCTAACAGATTCCTTCAGGTGGTTTCCATTTATGGTGCGAAGCTGGTGCGATTTGCACCATCAATAGTGTGTGTCGCACCAAGCTTCGCCCCTTAAAACAGTGAGTAATTCTCCATTTTCAATAAGATTTGACACCATATGAAACCCGCACATCAAGATCTATGTATCACATTTGAAACGCACAAAAGTCTACTCGATTTTTTTGGTTCTTTGTGTTCTTGTGATTTCCGCATGTGATCCATAGAGAAAGATGTGCTTATGCACTGGCCACTATTCAATCAAACCAATCAACAATAAACCAAGGGAAGCAAGGGATCTCATGACCATAACTTCTGGGTACTCAGACTTCCCCGGATTACCATTTACATTATTACAAGCAAGGAGGAGGCTCAACGACTTCCTTTAAGATGGGCGTTACCCCGTCTATCATCAGGAACATCAAGCTCTCACTTGCGCATAAAATATCAACAATTTTAGCAACCATTAACTCCCTCCCTGCACAAGATCATATACCCTAAATATAATGCTTGCAGTAATCATGGGTATACAGTCACCAAAATTTAGCCTCAAGAGTCAACTTTTAATCAAAACCTCATGATGAACGATGATTTGCCCTTAAGAATGATGTCACCCAATATATCATTGGACCAATTTATTCGTTCATCAAGTGGGTTACTCAGACTTCTCCCCAACACATATTTCAAGGCCAAAAATCACTACCAATCAACATGCATCAATACAATTTGAGTTCTACTAAGTTGGAAACAAGCAAAATCATCAATGTAACTCAAAATTGGGGATCCAAAATTTTAGGATCTCACCCAAACCAACATGGTTATTTTATTGAACATTCTTCATAATATGAGTTCCCAACCTTCATAAAAATAAGTATTTAATATCGGGGAACTTACCACAAGTGAAGATTACAAAGGGAGAAAGTGAAAATCAAAGCCTTTTGTTCTTCTACAATGGTGACCCACGAAACCCAACTAGAGAGTGACAACAGCGATGGTGGTGAAGTGGTGGAAATGGTTGGGTGAAAGGAGGAGAAGATTTTTGGGGAAATTTGAGGGAATTTGGAGAAGAATTTGGAAGAGAATTTTGGGAGTTTGAAAGAAAAAAGTGGTGGAAGTAGGAGAAGAGAAGTGGTTTAAAAAGAAAAAAGAAGAAGAAAAGTTGGACGGGTCATCTCCGGGTCGGGTTGGTCAATGGGTTAAGTGAATTAAAGTTCAAACTTACTGCTGGTGTGACGCAACATGTGATTCGCACCTGACAATGTGTGGACCGCATGACATACTGCACATGCCCTTTTTTCTCCCTTCGGTTTTCCAAGGTATCTGTTTCATCATGCGATGGAGGTGCGACGTATACCTAGGCTCATGCAGTCTATACAGCCTAGCATACATTGCCTCCAAATGGTAAAATTCCTCCAGGCAGTCTATTTTGGTATGTGGTGCACTGTGCGACACACACAATTGCTTGTGCGGTTCGCACAGTCTGCCGCATAACCCCTTTTTGCCCTATTTTCCCTTGTTCAATTTTTCACTTCATGAACTCCTGCAAATCACTAAAAACAACAATGGGTGAAGAAATTTAAAGAAAATACTTGGGTTGCCTCCCAAGAAGTGCTTGATGTTATGCCGCGACTCGACGCTAGTACCTTAATTCTCAACCGTTGTCAGATGGCATGCCAATCCGGTTGGCCTGGACCCATTCCCAGAGGTGAAACTGCTCCATCAATATCTTAGACATGTCATGAAGTTGCTCATTTGGCAATAAATCAAATGTGGGAATCTTGCCCACTTCACACTCTCCAAGAGCATCATCCCACTCCCCCTCTTATTCTATCACTGATATTACTCTCAAATCATCCGGAGGTCTCGTGGGTTGGCAAACATTGAATGTCACTACCACATCCCCCACTCAGAATTTGAGTTCACCGAGTTCTACACCAATAAGGGCCCCCTCCGTAGCCAATAGTGGTCATCCCAGAATAATGGGCACCTCCACATCTACCTCACAGTCCAAGATGACAAAGTCTGTAGGAAGAATTAGTTTGTTCACCTTTACCAATACATCAAACAAGATTCCTACAGGGCGCTTAATAGACCTATCGTCCATGAGTATCCATATAGAAGTAGGTTTGGGGATACCCAATCCTAGCTTCTTGAAAATCACAAGGGGCATCAAGTTTATGCTTGCCCCCAAGTCGCACAAGGCCTTTCGGAATACAAACAATCCAATTGTACATGGTATGGTGAATGCACTCGGGTCTTCTCTCTATGTAGCCACATTTCTAGTCATTACTGCCCTACAACTATGTGACATCTCAATCGTGCCCACCACCACCGTCTTCTTTTTAAGTAATTCCTTTATAAATTTGGAGTATCCAAGCATTTGCATTAGAACTTCGACTAAAGGAATGTTTATGGACAACTTACTGAACATGTCAACAAACTTGCTAAATTTTTGTTCTTCCTTCTTCTTATTTAGCTGGTGAGGATAAGGAGGAGGTCCTTTGGGAGTTGTGGTAGGTATGCATTTCACAAAAGAAGGGTCTACCTCATCATCGATGGTTACTTGGGGAGAGGGTTCTACCTCCTCTTTATCTTCGTTATTTCAAGCACTTTCCGGGGCACTTGATGCTCCAAAGTCTTCCCTTACCTCTAGAGTTTTGACCATATTCTCATGAACCACCTCTTCATCTTTGTCTAATGGTCTCTTTCCTACTTCAACAGTAGGCTCCTTTGGTTTTTTCACCGGTTCTAAACTAGGTCCTCTTATCTCACCGATTGTTCATCCCCTCCTAGTAACAATGGCCATGACATGCACGCCACCTTTAGAGTTAGTAGTGGCGCTACTAAGAAGCGATGTTTTCATCTCCATACTCATTTGAATGGAAAGGTGATCCATTTGGGCTTCAAGTTGCTTGATGGAGGTTGAATGAGAACTCACGGTTCTATGAAGTGTTGAGACTTCACTTTTATGCTCTTATACCCCGGTGTGTGTTGTGTCCAATTTTTTTAGCACCAAGGACAACATGTCCTCTAACTTGGAATGTTTGGGGTTACTTGTGGTCGGTTGATAGAAGGGATTAGCTTTGTTTGGGGGCACATAAGGACTTTGATGGCAGTGTTGTTGCCCATACCTGTCCCGGTCATTTATTATCCAACCTTGATTCTCTTCCCTTGGGCGATAGTACTCGGGATGAGAACCCGCTGACACAAAACATAGCTTGCATTCAACAATAGCCATGAGCTCTTCGTCATTAGCTTTTATCTCTAACACATTCACAGAATTTACTCCCTTTTCACCAATGACATGATTTTCCAAGAGATTGATTTGGTTTATCATTTTGGCCATCGTTTCATCTTGGATTTCCCCCTTTTTTTTGATCTCATTTGCCAAGATGATGGAGTTAATTCTGATATTGGCAAATCTGCCTCTCGGGTATACCAACCTTGATTGGTTTTCATCATCCATTCTAAGAAGGCTGAGGCAACGGGAAATTGCATATCCATGAAGGTGCCACCTCCAAGGTTGTCGGCCATTGTCTTATTCAAGGAGTTCAACGATCGATAGAAACTTTGAAGCAATACATTGTCTGATAGCTCATGATTTGGACACAAAACAAGCTTCTTCTTGAAGCGCAACCAAGCCTCATGTAATAGTTTATTCGGTAGTTGCCTGAAGTTGGTAATCTCATCTCTTAGTTGCATCATCCGAGATGGAGGAAAGAATATCGAAGTGAACACTTCAACCAACTCAGCCAAAGATGTTATAGATCCATCCGACAATTCTTCCAACCACACCGTGGCTTCTCCCGTCAAGGAAAAAGGAATTAGGCGCAACCGGATGGATTCCTGAGAGTTGTTTTGAATGATGTATGGTTGGCCAATCTCCCTGAAGTTCCTAATATGCCAGTTGTCATTTTCATGTGTTTCTCCACTAAATAGAACTTTCATTTGGATTAAATGGAGCATGGTGCTAGTCACATGAAAAACAACATTTCCCACCGTGGGGGGTAGGCGGATTGCACCTACACCCCCTTGCATCATAGGCTCAACCTCGTTGGCTTCCATGAAGCCGTCAATGCTCTCATTGTCTCCGGCTTCATTCATAGGCTAGCCTGCTTAATCACAACACAAATAACAAATAAAATTAAAAGAAACAAGTACTCTCAAGGTGATTTCAAAACAACAATAAAATATAGCTATCAACTCAAGTCCCCGACAATGGCGCCATTTTTGATGAACGCTCAAATTGTGCTCTCCAATTAGGAGGCCACAGTGATCGTATAGCAAAAAAATATTTATAAACTCAACGAGTGTCGGGGTCATACCCAAGGTACTTGGGGTAGATATATATCAATTGTAATAGATTGAGTTCAAGGTGAGAGTAATTGCTCAAAACAACAAGTAAAAGGATGGGGGGAATTGTGAAAGTTGTCACTACAATCGCAATTCAATTAAAAATAAGAAAACTAAAGCGGATGTATCAAGTTTAACTAGATGACTAGGGATGCATATCCGATGGGTTTTTTGTTATGGGTTTGGATAATTACCAATTCATACCTATTTTCTCTTAGTGACATGAATAGCATTGGTCATAAGTAAGATTTGCTTATCTCTCGATCAACAATCTTATTTCCGATGATCTTGGCTAGAGCATCATCGGTTTTACCAATAAACAACCAATCTAGCTTGAGAGTCGGGAGAATATGACGATAAGATCTATTCATAGCCTCAAATCTGAGTGGAATCCCAAGTTCCCACTAACAATATCACATCCGAAACTATGAAATCCTTTCTCAAGCAATCACATAGTCAAGTAATGTAAATTAATGTTTGCAACCACCAATTTTAGGATTAAAACTAGGTGAAATTGTTAGACCCATGTTAATTAAGCAACTATAAACAGAATAGATAACACCCATACCCATTTCTTAAACACCCATCATCAATGCACCTCTAGACAAGAGAATTTAGCCACTCATGGTGAGAGAGAAAGAGATACCAGCTGGGTAATTCAAAATCCCTTCCATTATAGCTGAATCTCTAGTTCTAGCTTCAATTTGAGTACACAATTATTAACCAAGAGAATTGGATTGAAACCCTCTTCTCAATGGAGGTGGAAAACTTAGTCTCTAAGCTCAAAAGTCTTCAAAATATTCAGAATGATAAAAGTTATTTACAATTGTGCCTGAATAGGCCTTTTATAGTTTCCCAAAACATCACTAAAAATTAGGACAAAAATTCCCTTCGAGTAGTGTGCGATGTGCTATGCAGTTTGCATGTTGCGATATGTGCGTCACACACTGCCTCCGGTTGCACCAGTGAGTTCAGCTAGAATTGGGAGTTCTGTGCAAAGAGGGTGCGGTTCGCACCTCAGAATGTGCGTATCGCACATCGACCGCACCTCGTGACAGACTCTTCAGTGACTTTATGCTCTTATGCAGAGGAGGTGCGGTTCATACCTGATAACGCCCAAACTACACCTCGATTAAGAAGCATAAGCAGTCGCTGTCAAATATAGAATCCAACAAAGGTTGGGGTCGATCCCTCAGGGAATAAGGTGTAGATTAAGTCGTTAGTAACTTAGTTGACTAGTAATCAATAGTTTTGTATAAATATGGGGGGGGGGGTTAAATTAATCAATCTTTGAACAAATTAAATAGCAATCAACGAGTTTCACGAGTTAAGGAATGAATATGATAGGTGAACTAGGGAACTGTTCACCATGGAATCATACCAAATTCGAATTAGAGCTAAGTTGGGTTCTTTCCGTATGTCTATCACGAAGCGATTGAATTCATGCTTATGTCTAAGAATTTCTCAACCAAATAGACACATTCTCTTGACAATTCTCTCGAACTTGAAAAGATAAAATACTCATTTCAACCAAACATCAAGTAGATTAATCTTGCTAAACCATTAATCATTAGACGAGAGTTAAGAGTCCCGAATCCTCATTATTAATCTAATTTACCTGGTTTTAATCTCTTAGTTCAAGAAAATCAAACCTAGGCATGTTCTAATGTATGAAATCATTAGAAAATGTTAAACACACAAGATTAACAATGTGAACGACATACAAAGTTAACCCAACGTCACCCGGAATCTATATCATCACTTTTGCCATGGCTCCCACAACCCTAGTTGTGGGAGGTTTAGCCAATCATGCTAGTAAAATGAAAGAAAGAAGTACTTGTATTCATAGTAACAAGAAGACGTTCTTACAATATAAAATCACAACTTCACTTTAACTTCCGTAGAGTGTAAGCAACAATGGTGAAAATCCCAAAGAAGAAGACATTAGTGTCATTTCTCTCTCTTTTTGTCGCTCAAAAACTCACTCAAAAACGTTTTAAATTGTCAGATGTCGAAATAAATAAAATAACCCTAACACTAGGTATTTATAGTAGACTAGGAAATAAAGTTCCAAAAATAGACTCGGATCCCCTTTGTGATCTTGATGGCTTTTCTTGACGCCTCGTCAGGCTTGTGATGGTTCGTCAGCTGAACCATCACTCTTAACCAGTGTGTCCAATCTGCAGCTTCTATTTGATAGTTGATGTAATGGAACGTCCCACCTGTGAAGACTCATCACGACTCCCATCGCTCTTAACCAGTGCATGTGTTCCAACTGCCTTAACTTGACAGCTTCCCTGACGGCCAGTCACAGGTGTGACAGTTCGTCACACCAACCGTCATCCTTATATAATGACTTTTTTTCAATTGCTTCAGCTTGACGGTTGGTTTGGTGGTTTGTCACAAGTATGATGACTCGTCACACCAACCGTCACCCTTATCCAGTGGGATTATTTTTAGCATTATTTATCCTTTTCTATCTTTGTCTACTTTTCTTGCAAATACATCATAAAAACCATCAAAAACAACAAAAGTTTCCTGAAAACTAGCGATTATTCTTAGTTAGAGGAGTCAAATATGTCGTAAAATGCCAGTACATCAACACCCTCAACTTAAAACGTTCGCTTGTCCTCAAGCAATATGACTAGAAAAAAAAAAGATGAATTAACTAAGAAAATACACATCATGTTTCTAGCAATCCATGGCCATTCAATGGTTTAAGCAATTCAAATCAAGCTCCTCCGGTATTACATAAGTGTTTTGAAAACTAACTTTTCAGGATCTAAGAATGTCATTCTGATGTGAAAGAATATTCCACATATGCACAAACAGCTATCCCAATAATTAGTGAGTGATATCGAAATCCAGATGCCCTCACTACAAAGAAGTCCCACACACAGAATTTTGGGACCAAGCAAGACGCTCACACTCATAAATGACTTCAAACAGTGCACATGCGATACCATAGGCTTGCCCTTGCTCTTCTATTTCAGTTGTTCAGACCATTGCTCAGGATCACTATAGGACTTATTAAGGCTTGTAAAGAGGCTTCGGGTGCAGGTAGGATACATTTTGGGATTAGTGACTAAGCCCTCCTTGGAATCCCTACTATTTCCACTCAACTTAACTTCGTCCATCCTTATTCACCTCTTATTTCCTTCTTTCTAGCTACAGGTGTGACCTCTTTATTTTGAAATAATTCTTTTTCATCTCTATTTCATTTTTTTTCTTTTCTGTCTCTTTCTTAGGCACACACCCGCAATTTCATTCTATCTACAACCAATCCTTTCCATCCTATTTCCTTTTCTTATCATTTACCTCTACATTAGTCACCCTCAACTTAGGCTGTTTGCCTGAGTTGAAGTGCACGATGTCCAAGGAAGGACCAGGGCCAATATAGGGATTCAAAGTTAAAACGAAATGGTGACAGGTTATAGAAAGAAAAGGGTCAATTTATGGCTCAAATAGGGATCAAAGGGATTCTTTTCATTTGGACGGTCTTATAGGCTAAGTGGACTGCACAAAAAAAAAGGGCCTGTGATACTTTCCTAAGCAACTAACTTCCAACTTAACAGAATAGACCAGGCAAGTTCTAGGTGCATGCAGAGAGTAAGAATTTATAACAATTAGCCTCACACACACTTAGCATCAGGAAACCATACCACTACAAACTATTGAAACAACAGTTCGGCCTAGACTAGATTATTCCGATCATGCACACAAGGCCATTGAAGGATCCATAACAGTTATTATTTTCAACACACAAGTACAAAAATCATCTTTTTCGTAGGGGGCTCATTTTTATTTCAACAATCAAACAACCATGCTTGCTACAACCTCCACACAAATAAAATTTTGAAAAATAACCTAAACATGTCGGTTCTACTAGATAGCACATCGAAGGAAAAGAAACATGGCAACAAAAACCTTCGGTGGTGACTCATAGATACCCCTACCCCCCAACAAAAGAATCTAGCATTATCCTCAATGCTAATGAAATCAGTTATGCAAAGTTAAGGGATAGAGATACCTGCGAAGCCTAGGCTTCAGAGTTTGGAATAATGGCAGAAACTGCAGGGGTCTCCGAAGTAGGGACAGTGACGCCAGTGTTGACAAGCGTACTCAACTCATCAACAATCGTAGAAATTCTAGACTCCGATGCTGCACTAGAGGATGCCCCAGCATATTGGGCATGTACTCTCTCCTGTCTTAACTGCTCGTCCTGTATAGATTGTTTTTGAGCCTCTTCCAACTCTTTCTCCTCCCTTGTTCTCTTCTTATGCCTTTTCTTCTTTGATCTCTTTGTCTCACCTTCACGTGACTTGGGTTCATTGATTTCTAACAGTCTTCCCAACAAGTCTACTATCGTGCCAACTTCATCCAATTCCACAAAGTCTGAAGCCTAGTCATAGGAAGATTTCCCTTGCTGGAGAGCGGTGACATCAGCCTTTACCTTCTGAAGTTCAGCATCGAACTTGGCTAGGTCCGGGATGCTCATTTTATTCAGCCTAGAATCCATCCGGGTCTCCATAGCATTGATCCAAGCACGTAACCCCTCATACAACTTCAGAGCCTCCCAAATGGCCTCATCTATAGTGGGATTGAACAATTCAGTCCAAGATGCAATCTGCCTATCAACCTATTTTTTCTTTTGCACCACTTTAGCAAAATTTTGAGGATTCAGCTGATACTGGGGTGGTAGAGGAGGTCTCAAAGCCATGTCAGAGCTTTCAGCAGTAGCTCTAGTGGTCTGTTCCATCTGAGGATCAAAGACAACTAGAGGTAACTTCGTATATGAGGGGGTGTCAGCTGATTCATATGTACTCGGAGTTAAAGCCTCAAAAGCTTGCGGCTTATAGACCCTTAGCTTGAACTTTGTATCATCTCTTGCTCTATCGATGTTTTGCTTGGAAGTGGCTATCAATTCATTGTCAATGCCACTCAGTATTGGCACCTCTTCAAGTCTACAAAGCTCAGTAACTAGTCATGGGAATGGCAATGAAAAGGTGATCTTGGTGGCTCGGATATGCATCTCATCAGCAATCACCTTTCCAAAGTCAATGTCGTATCCAACAATCAAGCCCCCAAATGAGCATCACCACCAATGGGCAACAACCTGTATCTCACAACAGCCCACCAAAATATTGCAATGAAACTCAATGACTGCTTCGAGATTCTTTCCCTTGAATTTAGTAGCAAGGATGGTGAGCCCTCGGTTAGTATGCGAGCTAGCCATGGTCGTTGCTGCGTTGTGTCATAACCCGATTTCTCAAGTCATGATGGAACCTACAACCCCCCAGTAGGTGAACCAATTCTCGTAGCCCGGAACAACTAGTAATGGGCTACTACCTAACCAATACGCTTAACAAGATGAGATAAGCAGAAGCAGAATGTAAAGATAAGACAACACGAAAGCAATTTACCCGAATATATACATCATGAAACTACACCAACCCCAAGACTTGGTATCAACAGTACAAAAGCTTCTAATAGAATACAAGTGCTAGAAGTAACAAAATGATAAGTACAACTGTCTCCGAATATACAAAGAGTAACAGTATAAAAGATGAGATGTAGACAAGCCCCGACCATCAGGCGCTCACCCTAGTCTCGAAGATCCAAAAGCTGCACGAGTCTCCAATGCGTTCAACAGCGAAAGCTCAGCTAATATCTGCACCAAAAAGTGCAGAAGTATGGTATGAGAACCAAAACCACAGGTACTTAGTAGGTATCATCGGCCGATTGAGCGCATATAAGATATAAAAGGAGTAAGTAACAGATAGAAAGAAAGCAGTCACTGAAGCAATAAGCAAGGCACAAGGAGCTAGCACAGATCATCCATAACCAAGAGCTTCAAGTAACACATGCTAGCACAGAGATACAACTACATAGAATCATAGGTGAAAGAAAGGAAAACGCACATGGAGTCCTTGCACAATAATATAATTAAGTAGAGAGAGAGTTGAGAAAATGGCGGTATACCGGTAACCTCAAGTAGAAGGAAAAGACGGAGAGCAGTCTAACATACTCAAAATGGAATCAACCAGTATAAGGAAATCATAACACCAATCTAATCACATGATAGCATAACTAGGGAATCACCTCACAAGTACCACCCTAGGATGAAATAACTAGACCATAATAACCGAGAGATACCACTCAGCTTCCCACAAGAATAGAACCAGAGTCTCACACTCTGCTCAGAAGGCCACACAAAAGTGCCTCAATAAGATAGGACTCCCTAGCCCTCACAATAATCAGATATCCCAACACCGAAACCTCAACAGGTTAACCATCACTAATCCTTCACTAACCGAGTGCCAAGACAAGATCTAAATAAAGACAGGAGTAATTATAGTCTACCTACAGTCCCAACGGCTGCCCATACAACCGAGGAACACAATCAAGTGAAAGCAAACGCTTCGGCATTCCATACTACCGGAGCGTACACTGAACACACATCAAATAAGGGTGGAATCCAATGCATGATATGATATGATATGATATGTGAAATAGAACCTCTGTATGTACCTCCTCCGGTGCTAATCGGCCCCAGTAGGCAGGTTCCATGGAAGGTCTCAGCCCGTATACCTCTACTCCACCGTATACCCCTCCCTCCGATGCACGCAGCCCGAAGCCCTAGGCCCGGAGCGGCAAGGTCCATGGAGGTCCCCGACCCCATACTAAGACTCAGTATCAAGACATGTCATTCGGAAGCAAGTCCGGGATCAAGATAGAGACCCAGTCTTGAATATGCATGCCCAGACCATGTCCAGGACTAAAGTAGTAGAAAATGCCTCAAAAATGCCTCCAAGGGTGCCCGGGCGTAACCGGGTCTAAAATTGTAGTAAATCAAGTCTAGTGCTCTGCCCCGCAGAGACTAGTATCAGTAATAAAATCAAGTCTGGTGCTCTGTCTCGCAGAGACTAGTATCAGTAATAAAATCAAGTCTGGTGCTCTGCCCCGTAGAGACTAGTATAAGTAATAAAATCAAGTGTGGTGCTCTGCCCCGCAGAGACTAATACCAGTAATAAAATCAGTGCAAAAACATCAAAAAATACCCTTTTTGATTATCAACAGTACCAAAAATGGCCCCCCAGGGCTATGCAAATTTAGGAAAACTGTCGATAGTGGCTCGCAGCCAAAATTGTAGTAAAACATGCAGAGGAAAACCTTTTTCATGGTTGATATGCTCGCACACAAATATAAAAGTAGCCAAATGGCTCACAACAACTCCTATCAGCCCTGTACAGGCCCAATAGCTACTCAGCAGACATAACCAGCCTAAAAGGATAATCTCTATGTCCGGGACTCGCGGACATTCCCCAATAACCCACCATCTATGTTCCAGAGTCAATACAAGGCCACACAGGACCACAAGGGTAATATACAATACTATGTGAATACTAAAAACAACGCATGAAATAACGGACGAACAAAGTGGACAAGGTCTGGGGTACCAACCTATAATAACCCACCCAAGGATGTTAATTAATGCAGTTATAGCCTATATACGCAGAGTCTAGGTAGGAAAGACATAACCTACCTGTCATCCGATGACTAGCTGCGGGAACTGCATCGTCTAGACTCGAACTGCTCCGGGAAGCTCCAAATCACAAAAGAATACTTTTAACTGAATCCCCAAAGGCGTCTCTATGAAGGCTGACCAACCAAGGTAATGGAACAATTGCTAGAATCGACGAGGCTGCAAGAACGAACCGTAGCCAATTGATAAGGTGTTAATGTCACACTCGCGACCAGCCAACTCCAAAGCATAAAATGAGGCCAGTAACAATAAGAAATAACAGCTAAATCCAACAATAATATGTTAACCACATCTCAAAGTAGCGACGAGCTCCCGAGGCACTATTTCAAGGCGTACTTCACGTTGTCCAATCCAATCACTATGGTATGCGATCCAAAAAGGAATCGCACAATTTCCCAATCCCTCCAGCACCTTACCACAACCAGAAAACCAAACCAATAACCAAACATAACAAGATAAATGAGCTGTCCAAAGCCACAATATCAAAAACACCACTTCGTGGCTCAAAAAGCTGTAAAAATGATACTAGAACATGTAATTACGAAGGAGGATCGTAGGGGAGAGATTTACTTGACAAAAATAATCAATATCCCAATATTAAAAATCTGCCTCCTTGCAGGAACAACAAACATATCCAAATCCAACAAGAAATTACTACAAGTTATCAAAAAATATAACTTTTCGTGACTAGAAGCTTAGAATCTTGATTCAACAAATAGATAAGTGTACGGGATCCATACCTCACCAAAATAACTCCATAGCTACTGCCAAATACTCAGAAAACACCTGCTAGCTCGCTGCATCAACACCCACGAAGATACGCCATGAAATCGATGGGACAAACTACACCAATATGACGAGCTCGCGACGTAGAGCAACTTCCGTTAAACTTCCGAATTGAAAGCATCAAAGTCCATGGAGTATCTAGGGGATTTACCTCTGATTTTCTGCAGTTTTTGGTGAAAATAATGAGTTAAAATGAAAGAGAAATCAACTTTTATAAGCTGAACCGACTTAGGATGTGGACCCCACTTTGACGTGTCTTCTTGTGCAGTCTTACAAAAATGTGAATATCTCTTTATTCTGAAGTCATATAGACAAACGGTTTAGTGCGTTAGAAACTAGACTTGTAGACCTTCGATTTGGTATATTGGGGGCCCACTAACTCTTTATAGATAGGGAGAAACACCCCAAGACATTTAACCCAAATTTGAAGAGAATTCCTTAAAGGAATTTACAATAACGTTTTCCGACTTTTGTTTCGCAATTTGCTTGACTTCAAAACTTATCATACGACCATTTTTCCATTAAAATACCTCATAACACATCCTTCTTAGTATATTAGACACTATTAGTCTTACCCCAAAGGCACGGGTTACTTTAAACATTCCAAACGGGCGAGGTGTTACACGAGGCATTTCTTTAACTCAAAATTTAGAGTAAGGGATTCCTTTGACCTAGAACCTTGGTTTAAATCTTTGATATTACCAAGAATGTTGTCGGAAGTCAAAGATTTCAAAAGTTGAAGCTCTAAAATTAGGAACGACCATAAAGACCAAATAATCGGCCCGGGCACCAAACTACCAGTCCTGACAAGCCATAATGACTTGGGCCTCTACAAGTAAGCTCTAATGGTACAAGAAAGGCAAAAACGTATAAATGACCGGAAGGGTCATTACATCATCCACTACTAAAAAGACTTTCATCCCCGAAAGTCAGGAAGGAAGAAAATACCAGAGATTTAAGAATTGCGGATACAACGCCCGCACTACTCTCTCAGACAACCTGGGTAACCTCCACGACCAGACGACACCCAATAGAACAGAACCAAAGAAAGCAACCAAGCCTTAATTTCTTACTAGCCAAGCTAGATTTAAATCTCTAAAGATCTGCCAACCTAAAATGAACCTCGAGAATCTTAACCGAAAATCACCGACACAACACCAAAACTAGAGCACCAAGGCGATCAACACACAAAACTCGAATCCTCAAAACTATACCAAGTTTACCAGAAAATCCATCAACCCAAAACTCCAACTCATGAGCCCGCAGTCCCACAAAACCTTTTTTTTTTTCTGAAGTGAATCCTTTAGCACCACAAACAGGAAGCTACATACAAGAAGAACACTCAAACCACCCTCGAAGCATCAACAGACACACCGGAGATCCATAGTTCCTGCTTATACTTTACCACGAATGAAGTCACCCACTTTATTTAAACTTGTTTTAAGCCAAGATATAGGCCACTAGCCTTTGCCATCCAAGATAACAACCCGTAGCATATCATTGAAACTAAAGTTACATGCCTTGACTGACCACCAACCAACCAACGAACATTTTTTCTAACATCGAATTCGCTAACTGAATCGTGCCAGGTCTAAATCAGCTGAAAGTGAATGAACCAAGGCAACCTACCCAAAAGACCCAAACCAAAACCATGATCCTGCAAGAAGTGTGGTAAGCCTACCACGAAGTCTGTAACCATGAGCCAAGCTCCCAACTCTAGAAAACACTACTGCTACTCCGAACACTCAAACCCTATTTGAATGTGAAATTGCCTTACGAATCTCACCTCAGGAAGAAGTCCACCATGCCACGAATATCAAGTCCAAACACCCCAAAGGCAAAGGAAAAAGGTGCCTGGGGTTCAAGGTTACCATCTAGCCATAGAAATGTTTGCCTATACTTTCAACTCATTCCTTTGGCTCGAATCAACCGCTCTACTGGTTCTGCAAACACCAACCACTTCGAAGCATATATCATAACAAACTTCTAGTCCATACTGGCCGAGTCTAACCAACACTAGAACCCCACATAAACAGCAACTCTGGAGGAATCAATTAAACAAGCTTTCAAATCCTCGACAACAAATGGCGATTACTAGTCTCTACGTATCATCAGAACTCAAAATAGCATCGCTATTCTCAACCCATACAAGCTGACCACATAAAGCATACACCACTGCTGAAGCTCAAACTTACGCCGCTGAGTCTTTCCAACCATGGTAGAAGGACCTCGTACTAACTAGAACACTGCTAAAATCTAGAATATCTTGCCTCTTGCAGAGGTTAGCCAAGGACTAGTTGTCCAAGGCCAATAGCCGCATCCACAACTGAAGTAAAGAAGCTAAGTGGCCTGCACCCACTGCCTCCCGGCACTAGGATGTTGCAACCAAATAGAAACTGCCACAAACCATCCGATGTAACCTGCCAAGTTATGATTATGAACATCGACTTTCAAAATTTCCAACCAAAGTCTTGGTCGAACATGTATGCTGCCAATGAACCCTTAAGAACCCAAGCCAACTAGGCCTGAAAATGCAAGTTGCCAATACCGCAGTTGCTACTGAAACAAAACCAATCGATGGAAAACCCACGACAATGTGTAGATGGCTGAATCGAATCACCAACACACAATCCCAAAGAAAACCTTTATCGCCACCTCAGGCAACTACGAGGACACATAAACACATACAAAGAGTATCTCCCTTCTTTTTCAACTAAACAAAAATGCTTCTTTAGCACATACTAAACCTTATAAATCCTTTCTCGAATAAGAACCTGAAGCCATTACCTTACTACTCATAGCTACACGTCAAATTCAATAAGGCAGGAGAAGGATGGGCTGGATGCCCAACTCACCCTAAATGCTTACAAATACAACCTAACCACGAGGTTACGATCAACACTTAGTCGGAAGTGCTTAAAGTCAAAACCCAATCACGATGCCAACATCAAAAGCTCATCGAAAGAACTACGATCAAGATTCGTTCCAACTGGAGCTAGGGATACAACAAAACACCCAACGGACCAGGAAGTGGAGGAGACTATGGGAATGACCCACATACCTACTAACCTCCTAAACTAATCAACAAATAAGGTCGACTCTAGACACTCGAGAGACAAAACCAATCTATGCACACTAGCATAACCAATATCTCCCAACTGAGGCAAAATCTCAACTCTGGCCCAATTACCAGTAATACACCAAACCATCACACGGATCTCTAGCCACGCCAGATAACGTCCTAGGCAATACCCATCTAGGACCACTTAACAAGGGCAACTCAACCACAAGTCCAAAATCACAATGAAACAGGGATAACCCAACTAGAAACAGACTAACAAGAACTACCCACGAGCTACAACTCCGGGAAAACACCTCTCAAGGCTAACTCACCCCCAACCACTACTAAAGAATAAACTACCAATAAAACAACATATCGATACTACAATTCAGGTAGCCAAACAACTTAAACAAGTAGCAGGTAGGCATATAAGCACTTAAATGATAGAAGGGATAGAGTCGCAACACGAGCGGAACTAACATAAGTCAAAGGTAGCAAAAGCCTAACCTGGAGCAGTGGTGTCAGGAACCTCTACCTCTGGCCCACCAAGAGGAGCATCAAGCTGACGGGATCTAACTCTGGACTGAGTAGCCAAAACTGAAGGCCCAACCGGCCCTCACCGAGGACAAGCTCTATAAAGGTGACCAATCTCTCCACAATGATAACAACTAGGCTATCTGGGATACACAATCGTGGGGCAATTCCTAGCAAAGTGCCCATGCTCACCACACCAAAAAAGCCTCTACCAGATGAAGTCCGATGGGAAAATCTTGCCTCGTACTCCAATACCGACAAATAACCCTGCTGAAAAATTAGAAGCTCAACCCTAACTAAAACACCACTCATAGAACCAGGTACTGAAACACTCACCGGAGGACTCATAGTCCTAGCCACGGTGTCCTGAAGCACTGAGGTCGCTATAAATCAAATCAGAGGTTGGGCTGACCCCACACCCCCTATCTAGTGTGGTAAACCCTCACTCTGAAGTCCTGGTGCTGATGGAAGCACTTAAGCAACAGGCACAGAAGCCTCGACACCAACCGCTATCGCACTCATATGAGGCATCTCAAAATGAATGAACAACCGAAGTTTAGAAGTCAATAGAGCCAGGAACGCACGATGAGGAGCCAAGTAAATGAAACTTTTCCTAACAATGCTCTGTAGCCTCTTGCAGATAGGATACGGACGTCATCGTACCGATCCACGAGACTCTACTTAGACACTTGCTTCTGTACCATGACACTGGTGAACTTAGAGCTCTGATACCAAGCTGTCACGACCTGATTTCTCAAGTCATGATGGCACCTACAACCCCCCAGTAGGCGAACCAATTCTTGTAGCCCGGAACAACTAGTAATGCGCTACTACCTAACCAATATGCTTAACAAGCTGAGATAAGCAGAAGCATAATGTAAAGATAAGACAACGCGAAAGCAATTTACCCGAATATATACATCATGAAACTACACCAACCCCAAGACTTGGTATCGATAGTATAAAAGCTTCTAATAGAATACAAGTGCTAGAAGTAACAAAATGATAAGTACAACTGTCTCCGAATATACAAAGAGTAACAGTATAAAAGATGAGATGTAGACAAGCCCCGACCATCAGGCGCACACCCTAGTCTCGAAGATCCAAAAGCTGCACGAATCTCCAATGCGTTCAACAACGAAAGCTCAGCTAATATCTGCACCAAAAAGTGCAGAAGTATGGTATGAGCACCAAAACCACAGGTACGCAGTAGGTATCATCGGCCGACTGAGCGCATATAAGATATAAAAGTTGTAACTAACAGATAGCAAGAAAGCAGTCACTGAAGCAATAAGCAAGGCACAAGGAGCTAGCACAGATCATCCATAACCAAGAGCTTCAAGTAACACATGCTAGCACAGAGATACAATTACATAGAATCACAGGTGAAAGAAAGGAAAACGCACCTGGAGTCCTTGCACAATAATATAATTAAGTAGAGAAAGAGTTGAGAAAATGGCGGTATACCGGTAACCTCAAGTAGAAGGAAAAGACAGAGAGCAGTCTAACATACTCAAAATGAAATCAACCAGTATAAGGAAATCATAACACCAATCCAATCACATGATAGCATAACCAGGGAATCACCTCACAAGTACCACCCTAGGATGAAATAACTAGACCATAATAACCAAGAGATACCACTCAGCTTCCCACAAGAATAGAACCAGAGTCTCACACTCTGCTCAGAAGGCCACACAAAAGTGCCTCAATAAGATAGGACTCCCTAGCCCTCACAATAATTAGATATCCCACAACCGAAACCTCAACAGGTTAACCATCACTAATCCTTCACTAACCGAGTGTCAAGACAAGCTCTAAATAAAGACAAGAGTATATATAGTCTACCTACAGTCCCAACGGCCGCCCATACAACCGATGAACACAATCAAGTGAAAGCAAACCCTCCGGCATCTCATACTATCAGAGCGTACACTGAACACACAGCAAACAAGGGTGGAATCCAATGCATGATATGATATGTGAAATAGAACCTCTGTATGTACCTCCTCCGGTGCCAATCGGCCCCAGCAGGCAGGTTCCATTGAAGGTCTCAGCCCGTATACCTCTACTCTACCGTATACGCCTCCCTCGGGTGCACGCAGCCCGAAGCCCCAGGCCCAAAGCAGCAAGGTCCATGGAGGTTCCCGACCTCATACTAAAACTCAGTATCAAGACATGTCATCCGGAAGCATGTCCGGGATCAAGATAGAGACCCAGTCTCGAATATGCATGCCCAGACCATGTCCAGGACTAAAGTAGTAGAAAATGCCTCAAAAACCCCTCCAAGGGTGCCCGGGCGTAACCGGGTCTAAAATTGTAGTAAATCAAGTCTAGTGCTCCGCCCCGCAGAGACTAGTATCAGTAATAAAATCAAGTCTGCTGCTCTGCCCCGCAGAGACTAGTATCAGTAATAAAATCAAGTATGGTGCTCTGCCCCGCAGAGACTAGTATCAGTAATAAAATCAAGTCTGGTGCTCTGCCCGCAGAGACTAATACCAATAATAAAATCAGTGCGAAAACATCCAAAAATCCTCTTTTCGATCATCAACAGTACCAAAAATGCCCCCCCAAGGCTATGCAAATTTAGGAAAACTGTCGATAGTGGCTCACAACCAAAATTGTAGTAAAACATGCAGGGGAAAACCTTTTTCATGGATGATATGCTCGCACACAAATATAAAAGTAGCCAAATGGCTCACAACAACTCCTATCAGCCCTGTACAGGCCCAACAGCTACTCAGCAGACATAACCAGCCTAAAAGGATAATCTCTATGTCCGGGACTCACGGACATTCCCCAATAACCCACCATCTATGTTCCAGAGTCAATACAAGGCCACACAGGACCACAAGGGTAATATACAATACTATGTGAATACTAAAAACAACGCATGAAATAACGGACGAACAAAGTGGACAAGGTCTGGGGTACCAACCTATAATAACCCACCCAAGGATGTTAATTAATGCAGTTATAGCCTATATACGCAGAGTCTAGGTAGGAAAGCCATAACCTACCTGTCATCCGATGACTAGCTACGGGAATCGCATCGTCCAGACTCGAACTGCTCCGGGAAGCTCCAAATCACAAAAGAATACTTTTAACTGAAGCCCCAAAGGCGTCTCTATGAAGGCTGACCAACTAAGGTAATGGAACACTTGCTAGAATCGACGAGGCTGTAAGAACGAGCCATAGATAATTGATAAGGTGTTAATGTCACACTCGCGACCAGCCAACTCCAAAGCATAAAATGAGGCCAGTAACAATAAGAAATGGCAGCTAAATCCAACAATAATATGTTAACCACATCTCAAAGGAGCGACGAGCTCCCGAGGCACTATTTCAAGGCGTACTTCACGTTGTCGAATCCAATCGCTATTGTATGCGATCCAAAAAAGAATCGCACAATTTCCCAATCCCTCCAGAACCTTACCACAACCAGAACACCACAACAATAACCAAACATAACAAGATAAAGGAGCTGTCCAAAGCCACAATATCCAAAACACCACTTCGTGGCTCAAAAAGCTGTAAAAATGATACTAGAACATGTAATTACGAAGGAGGATCGTAGGGGAGAGATTTACTTGACAAAAATAATCAATATCCCAATATTAAAAATCTACCTCCTTGCAGGAACAACAAACATATCCAAATCCAACAAGAAACTACTACAAGTTATCAAAAAATATAACTTTTCGTGACTAGAAGCTTAGAATCTTGATTCAACAAATAGATAAGTGTACGGGATCCATACCTCACCAAAATAACTCCATAGCTACTGCCAAATACTCAGAAAACACCTGCTAGCTCGCTGCATCAACACCCACGAAGATACTCCATGAAATCGACGGGACAAACTACTCCAAAATGACGAGCTCGCGACGTAGAGAAACTTTCGTTAAACTTCCGAATTGAAAGCATCAAAGTCCATGGAGTATCTAGGGGATTTACCTCTGATTTTCTGGAGTTTTTGGTGAAAATAATGAGTTAAAATGAAAGAGAAATCAACTTTTATAAGCTGAACCGACTTAGGATGTGGACCCCACTTTGACGTGTCTGCTTGTGCAGTCTTACAAATATGTGAATATCTCTCTATTCTAAAGTCGTATGGAAAAATGGTTTAGTGTGTTAGAAACTAGACTTGCAGACCTTCGATTTGGTATATTAGGGGCCCACTAACTCTTTATAGATAGGGAGAAACACCCCAATACATTTAACCCAAATTTGAAGAGAATTCCTTAAAGGAATTTACAATAACTTTTTCCGACTTTTCTTTCGCAATTTGCTTGACTTCAAAACTTATCATACGATTATTTGTCCATTACAATACCTCATAACACATCCTTTTTAGTATATTAGACACTATTAGTCTTACCCCAAAGGCACGGGTTACTTTAAACCTTCCAAACGGGTGAGGTGTTACACGAGGCATTTCTTTAACTCAAACTTTAGAGTAAGGGATTGCTTTGACCTATAACCTTGGTTTAAATCTTTGATATTACCGAGAATGTTGTCGAAAGTCAAAGATTTCTAAAGTTGAAGATTTAAAATGAGGAACGGCCATAAAGACCAAACAAATGGCCCGGGCACCAAACTACCGGTCTAGACAAGCCATAATGACTTGGGCCTCTACAAGTAAGCTCTAATGGTACAAGAAAGGCGAAAATGTATAAATGACCAGAAGGGTCATTACACGTTGTTGTACTCATTTTATCAAGAAGCTCAGGCATTTTGGCTGGTGGCATGTACTATGGACCAAAGAGGACCCTGTTGATCGTCCTTGCAGACAGATCCACTTGATGTCCCCAGACGATGAACCTATTCATTATTGCAGTGTCTTTCAGCGTTTTCCCTTTTTCTACTATTTTCTCCAAACTAACCAAGTAGCTGGCGTAGAAGTCATGCACAATTTTTGGGTTGTACCTTCCTAGAGGCCTGCTCATCCACTCTAGCTTGTACCTTTGAAATTTAGTTTGGATGATCAGGTATTCAGGTAGGTAAGAGGTCATAATTTACACCTCTTAAACTATCGGTCTCCGGTGGCTCCTTTGATTGGTTGGGAGAAGGCCTTCTAGATAATGTTTCCTGACACCCTCGACCTCCCACCAGATTGATTCTTAAACATTTGCGGTCTTACACCTATAGGTACTGGTGTCAATGGGTGCCTTCTCTGGGTTTTTAGTGGTCTTAGTGCCACTCTCATCCTCTAGGCTTGAACTAGAGCTCTCACTCCCTTCACTACCACTAGCACACCCCGACCCATCACTAGACGACCCACTCTCCTCTTCAGACTGGGAGATTTGGGTCTTTTTCTTTTTGGAAAACCTTGTTTGATAGGTAGGTGCCTCAATTTCTTCTGTTTCGCTGTCCGATTCATCTACTAATGTCTGTGTCAGGGTTGGACTTTCTTTTCGTTTCTGTTCCCCGCCACAATTTGGTTGTGGTTTAGGAGCCATGTACCTGCAAGAGGGAACAAGTTAGAACACATGAGAAGATGAAAAAAACCAAGCCAAACCTCAATGTTTAAGCTTGAAGGTTTGGCTGACGGCTAGTCACAGGTGTGACAGTTCATCACATAAGCCGTCAGCCTTAAACAGTGGCAATTTAGACAGTGTTGACTCTTGTGACAACTTAGATGATGGCCAGTCATAGGTGTGACGACCCTTCACACCAACCATCACCACTAACAATGACCTTTTCACTTGTTGGTGTCTGGTGGTGTCTTGTCTGACGAGACGTCATAGACTTGACGAGATGTCCGGCAAACCGTCACTACTAACCAGGCGCGTTTTTTCTCTTAGGGGCATTTTGTCAAACACTTTGTGTTCCTTAGCACTTTGCAAATCCTTTTTGGGATTTGATTAAGCCCACACCATTATAAATCTGTTAAACCCCGTGGGTTACATCAGACTTCACCCATGTCTTTCAAAAATTGAATTTCCATAGCACAACAACACCAACAACATTCGACAGCCAACCCACAACTTGCCCTTTTTTTTAATTTAGCCATTGATAGCAAGAGAAGAAGAGAGTTCAAATCATACCTTAGATTTGATGGTTGATTAAGATGACTTGTTTCTTGAAGTTGAACAATAAGACTTAACGCAAAAACTCTATCCTCGAATTTTCCACAGTCAAGAGGAGAAATGTGAGCTCATGAGTTGGGGAATGTAAGGGGTAATGTGGGATGAAGGAACGGATGATTTTGATTCAAAAGGGTTGGAGAAATTTGGGTTGAGGAGTTATTTGATTTAGAGAAGGAGGAAAAGAGGAAACTGTTTCAATTTGAAATGGTCCGCTTTTGATTTGGATTAGGTGAAGGGGAGTTGGGTCGAATCGGGCTACAATTATAGGGTTGGGTCGGACCGGGTCACAAGATAACTGAAAAGAATGAAATAGTACACTTACCTGATTGGAGGTGCGTGTGATGACTCGTCACAAGTGTGACGGATTGTCACATTAGCCGTCACCACTAAACAGTGGAGGTTCACTTTGGTGCTCAGCTTAACGGTTTGTGTGATGGCTCGTCACACATGTGATGGTTCGTTATATGAGCCGTCACTCTTAAATAGAACCAACATGATTTTTTTTAGTTTGTGACAGTTTGGGTGATGGCTCGTCACACATGTGACGGTTCGTCACACGAGTCGTCACTCTTAAACAGAACTACCTCCTTTACTTCTACCTCTTCTTTTCCTGCACACTCAACAAACACATTAACACATTCCAACAAAACAACTACTCTATGGTACTAATATAACAACAAACTATGAGTTGCCTCCCATATAGCGCCTTATTTAATGTCACAGCACGACGCGGGTATCTTGATTACTCAGACTTCATCAAGATACACCACAAACAAGACACTTACCTGCTCCGGGAGGCCGATATATTACTTCACTCTCTGCCCGTTAACTTTGAAACATTCTCTATCCTTGTTTTCAAGCTCCACAACTCCGAATGGGAACACTTGACATACTTTGAACGGCCTGGACCATTTGGACTTGAGCTTTCCGGGAAAGAGTTTGAACCTAGAGTTGAACACCAACACCAAGTCTCCAACTTTGAACTCTCTCTTCTCAATCCTCCGGTCATGGTACAATTTCATTCGCTCTTTGTAGAGAGCGGATCTTTCATATGCTCATAACTGAAACTCGTCCATATCATTCAACTATTCCAACCTTAATTTCGATGCATCTTTCCAACTAAGGTTCAACTTCTTGAGGGCCCAAAGGGCTTTGTGCTCAAGTTCCACGGGCAAGTGACAAGCTTTACCAAAAACAAATTGGTACGGGGACATACCTATTGGCGTTTTGAACGCTATTTGGTTTGCCCAGAGTGCGTCGTCCAGCTTCCTTTCCTAATCTCACTGATTTACATTCACAGACTTTGCCAAGATTTCCTTGATTTCCCAGTTCGACACTTCAACTTGTCCACTCATTTGGGGGTGATAAGGTATGGCCACTTTATGTTGCTTAACACCGTATTTAGCCAGAGCAGCTCGGAACACCTTATTGCAAAAGTGAGATCCCCCATCACTTATTATTGTGCGTGGAGTGCCAAACCGAGCAAAGATGTTTCTCTTCAGGATAGTCACCACACTGTTCCCTTCATTATCGGCCAAAGCGACTGCTTCTACCCACTTTGAAACATAGTCAACCTCTACGAAGATGTAACGGTTACCATAAGAACTGTCAAACGCGCCCATAAAATCTATGCCCCATACGTCGAACAATTCAACCTCTAGGATTGTAGACATTGGTAACTCTTGCCTACAAGAGATTGCTCCTCGTATTTGGCATTGATCACAAGATCTGGCAAATTCATGTGCATCTTTATGAATCGTTGGCCAGTAATACCCATACTGTAGAATTTTCTGGGCAGTTCTTTCACCTGCATGATGACCTTCAACTGGAGATGAATGGCAAGCTTGCAAGATGCTTGTCCTTTCCATATCTGGTACACACCTCCTGATTATACTGTCAGCACACAGTCGGAAGAGATAAGTCTCATCCCAGTAATACATACTTGCATCATGGAGAAATTTCTTTCTCTGGTGGAAGTTTAGCTCTTCTGGCATCATATCACTTACCAAATAATTGGCAAAATCTGCGTACCATGGCACCATATCAAGTGAGGCATCCGACACATGTTCATCCAGAAATGCATCATCAATTTCCAACTCATCAACCCCTTTCTCTTCATTCTCAAGCCTGGAAAGATGATCCGCCACTTGGTTCTCACACCCCTTTCGATCTTTGACTTCAAAGTCAAATTCCTGAAATAATAATACCCATCGGATTAGTCGGGGATTCGCATCCTTCTTTGCCATTAAGAACCTCAAAGCCGCATGGTCTGTATGCACCACTACTCTTATGCCAAGTAGATATGCCCTGAATTTTTTGAAGGCATAAAAAACTGCCAGCAACTCTTATTCCGTGACTATGTAGTTCTTTTGCGCCCCATTCAATGCTTTGCTCGCATAGTAAATGGGGTGAAAAAGCTTGTCTCGCTTCTGTACCAGAACAGCTCCGAGTGTAACACCACTTGCATCACATATTACCTCGAATGGTTTGGACCAATTCGGGGCAACTATAATAGGCGCAACCACCAACTTCTCTTTTACGCATTCAAATGCCTTCAAACACTTATCATCAAACTCAAACTTTGTTTCTTTTTCAATCAGCTTGCACAAAGGGTTGGCAATTTTAGAGAAGTCTTTAATAAATCTTCTATAAAATCTAGCATGACCAAGAAAGCTCCTCACACCCTTTACTGAGATGGGTGGAGGTAGTTTCTCGATAACTTCAATCTTAGCTCTATCCACCTCAAGACCTCTCACAGATATCTTGTGTCCCAACACAATGCCCTCTTTGACCATAAAATGACATTTCTCCCAGTTGAGAACAAGATTTGATTCTTCACACCTTTGCAATGCTAGACCTAGATTAGCCAAGCAATATTCAAATGCATCACCAACCACAGAAAAGTCATCCATGAAGACCTCCAATGTATCCTCAACCATATCATAAAAGATAGACATCATGCATCTTTGGAATGTTGCAGGAGCATTACATAAACCTAAGGGCATGCATCTGAAAGCAAACATTCCATAAGGGCACGTGAAAGTGGTTTTCTCCTGATCTTTCGGTGCGATGGATATTTGGTTGTACCCTAAATATCCATCCAAAAAGAAATACCACCCACTGCCAGCCAATCTATAAAGTATCTGATCCATAAAGGGCATGAGAAAGTGATCTCGTAGGGTCCAAGGGTTAAGCTTTCGGTAATCTATACAGAATTGCCACCCTCTACTGGTCTTAATGGGATCAACTCATTTTTTTCATTTTCCACCACAGTCGTCCCTCCCTTTTTGGGACACATTGAACCGGGCTTACCCATTTGCTGTCAGAAATTAGGTACACTACTCCAGCATCAAGCTATTTAATTATTTCCTTCTTCACCATTTCCTGCATCGGCAAATTCAACCTTCGCTGATGCTCAGTGGTTGGTGTACAATCATCTTCCAACTGTATTTTATGAGTACAGAGACCTGGTGGGATGCCAATGATATCCGCAATGGTCCAACCAATAACTCTCTTATACCTCCATAATATGGACAATAAGGCTTCAACCTGCCCTTTGATAAGGTCTGCTGCAATGATCACAATCAATGTGTTATTGTCGCCCAAGAATGCATACCTCAGATGGCCCGACAATTCTTTCAACTCTAACACTGGTGCCTCTTCAATAGATGGCTTTGCAGGAGGTGTCAGCCGATTCTTCAAGTCAAGATCCAATTTCTTCGGGGCGTAAGAATATGACCCTATTACTACCAAAGCATTTACAGTCTCATCATAATCTTCGATATCATCTCCATCGAAGTTTATCATAACTGCTGCCAAAGTCTCCACAACAAATCTTTCTTCAATAGATACTACCATATCAGAATCAACAACTACATCAATAACCGAAATGACACTCATGTACCTCGATTGTTTTATTGATTTGCACACATTAAACTTCACTATGTCATCATTCAACTTGAAAGTTAGATCGTTGCTCTCCATATCCACTAATACTCTTTCGGTTGCTAAGAAGGGTCATCCCAGAATAATGGGTACCTCAAAGTCTACCTCACAATCCAAGATCATGAAGTCTGCCAGAAATATGAACTTCCCCACCTTTACAAGCATGTCATATAAAATTCCCACCGGTCGCTTAACCGAACTATCATCCATCAGCAGCCTTATAGTAGTCGGTTTGGGGGCTCCCAAGCCCAACTACCGATAAATATCTAGCGTCATCAGGTTTATGCTAGATCCTAAGTCGCAAAGTGCTTTTGCAAAATTAAACTCCCCGATGGTGCAAGGAATAGTAAAGGCACCCGGGTCTTCTTTCTTTTGGACTAGCGACCTTGATGAGATGGCGCTAAAGTGGTGGAGGTTGTCTTCCAGCTCAAAACTGACTGACCTCTTCTTAGTAATCAAGTCCTTCATGAACTTGCATAACCGGGCATTTGCTCAAGCGCATCCACTAGAGGGATATTTATAGAAATCTGCTTGAGCATAGATATAAACTTGTGGAATTTCTCGTCTTCCACCTTCTTCTTAATCCAATGAGGGAAATAAGGAGGAAGCTTTGGTAATTGCCTTGGAAGTTTTTCAACTTCCTTCCCTTTCTCCGCAATCACTTGAGTAGCATCCTCTACCACAGTGGGTTTTTCAATAGGTACACCCATACTCTCATCAACCACATTCTCATCATCTACTAACTCATCTTCATCGGCAACATCACCTTTCTGAGTCTGAATTACCGGATGTAATTCCGATAGTGTTTTACCACTTCTCATAGCGATCGCCATACAACTCCCATCATTTTTCGAGTTTTGTATGGTGTCAATCGGCAAGGTACCAGTATTCTTTTGATTTAGGGACGCCGAGATTTGACTCATTTGTTGCTCTAACTGCTTGATCAAGGTGGAATATGAATCCACCAACTGACTCATTGATAATAATTCAGTCCTAATCTCCTTTACTCTGGAGTCAGTCGATTCTACCTTCAACAACATCTTAGCCATCATATTCTCCAGCTTGGACGTTCCTGTCTTATTACTAGCCCTTTCTTGATTTCTAGGTGATACGTACAACCCACCTCTATCAGCTTTATTCTGCCAGTTCCCCTGATCACGATCTCTGTAACAACTTTTTCATAATAATTTTCCTTCTGATAATTCCGACCTTGGTTTCCTTGGCCATTAGCCTTGAAACCCCCCAAATAATTAGCCTCTTCATCATACTCTGTCTCAACTGCTCTACTTTGGGAACCAACTGCTTTCACTTTCTCAATACCTCCTGACAACAAATGTTTTGTTAGCAAGTCCATTTGCGTCTTCAAATGGGCCATGTCTTGGTCCCTTTCTTCCTCTTTTCTGTGCTGCTCCGCTGATATACCAACCGCATAAGTCCTAGCAGCTACCTCTATATCTCGTGTATGCCAGGCTCTATTTGTCTTGGTGAGCCAGTACAGAATAGTTGTGGCCTCAATAAAAGTGCACCCCATAAATGCTCCACCTGCAACATTATCAAGTGTCGGCTTGGTAGCCGAATTCAATGCTCTGTAAAAGGTTTGCATCAAAACGTTGTCTGTCAATTGGTGATTTAGGCATTGAGTCAACTTTTTCTTAAACCTCAGCTAGATTTCATGTAGGTCCTCATGAGGTTGCTGTCTGAAATTGCTAATCTCGTCCCACAACTGTATCATCCTGGAGGGAGGAAAGAACCTTTCTAGAAAAGCTCCTTTCAACTCACCCCAGGTTGTTATATAATTTGGAGTTAACTCTGTCAACCACAGTGCTGCCTCATCATACAGAGACAACGGGAACAACCTAAGCCTAATAGCCGTCTGACTCACTCCAACAGTTCAAATGTATTGCAGATCCCCACAAAATTCATTAGGTGCCTGTTGGGGTCATCACCAGCCATACCTCGAAATACCCCTTTCAGATTCAATAACTGAATCATTGTGCTGGTGATGTTAAACTTGGCGTCCGACGCTAATGGAGGAAGAACAATGGCGCCCGTGGCACCAACTCCATCTAAATCAAGGTCATCATCATCATCCTAAGCAACCTGCCTTGGTTACTGTCGACCTCTACCTTATTTTTGTGGCCTTTGATCAGCGGGCACATTATTGTTAACATTATTTGCCTTTCTACCATCACCCACTATAGCTTCATCATCCAACCCAACATCGTCCTCAATATCATCAGCATTCAAGTGTTGTTGGGCCTGCTGAGTTGCAGCGAGTCTTGCTGCCTCTTGTTGTTGTGCATTCATATTTCTCCTTAAAGTTCTAGCAATCTCGGGGTCACAGGGTAATATCGATTCACCCGAGCATTAGGTACTTGTCATGCACGACTCTGTACTCTGTAGAAATCAAAAATAACAAATAAAAGTAAGTCAAGAAAGTATGACTAAGAGTCAACTAAACACATCAGACTTAATGAACGACCGTATTCCCCGGCAACAGTGCCAAAATTTGATAACGCCCAAACTATACCTCAATTAAGAAGTGTAAGCGGTCGCTGTCAAATATAGAACCCAACAAAGGTTGGGGTCGATCCCATAGGGAATAAGGTGTAGATTAAGTCGTTAGTAACTTAGTTGACTAGTAATCAATAGTTTCCGGTAAATGGGGGGCTTAAAGTAATCAATGTTTGAACAAATTAAATAGCAATCAACGAGTTTCACGAGTTAAGGAATGAATATGAGAGGTGAACTAGGGAAGTGTTCACCATGGCATCGTACCGAATTCGAATTAGAGCTAAATTGGGTTCTTTCCATATGTCTATCATAAAGTGATTGGATTCATGCTTACGTCTAAGTATTTCTCAACCAAATAGACGCATTCCCTTTCCAATTCTCTCGAACTTGAAAAGATAAAATACTCATTTCAACCAAACATCAAGTAGATTAATCTTGCTAAAACATTAATCATTAGACGAGAGTTAAGAGTCCCGAATCCTCGTTATTATCTAATTTACCTGGTTTTAATCACTTAGTTCAAGAAAATCAAACCTAGGCATGTTCTAATATTTGGAACCATTAGAGAACGTTAAACACATAAGATTAACAATGTGAACGACATACAAAGGTAACCCAACGTCACCCATAATATATATCGTGACTTTTACCATGGCTCCCACAACCCTAGTTGTGGGAGGTTTAGCCACTCATGCTAGTAAAACGAAAGAAAGAAGTACTAGTATTCATAGTAACAAGAAGATGTTCTTACAATATAAAATCATAACTTCACTTTAACTTCCATAGAGTGCAAGCAACAATTGTGAAAATCCCAAAGAAGAAGACAAGAGTGTCATTTCTCTCTCTTTTTGTTGCTCAAAAACGTTTTAAATTGTCATATGCCGAAATAAATAAAATAACCCTAACACTAGGTATTTATAGTAGACTAGGAAATAAAGTTCCAAAAATAGACTCGGATCCCGCTTTGTGATCTTGACGACTTGCCTTGACGCCTCTTCAGGCTTGTGAAGGTTCATCAGCTGAACCGTCACTCTTAACTAGTGTATCCAATCTGCAACTTTTGTTTGACGATTGCAGTGATGGAACGTCACACCTATGATGACTCACCACGGCTCTCTTCGCTCTTAACCAGTGCATGTGTTCCAACTGCCTAAGCTTGACGGCTTCCCTGACGTCCAGTCACAGGTGTGACGGTTCGTCATACCAACCGTCATCCTTATACAGTGACTTTTTCTTAATTGGTTCAGGTTGATGGATGGTTTGGTGGTTTGTCATAGGCGTGATGACTTGTCACACCAACCGTCACCCTTATCCAGTGGGATTACTTTTAGCATTTTTCATCCTTTTCTATCTTTGTCTACTTTTTCTGCAAATACAACATAAAAACCATCAAAAACAACAAAGGTTGCCTGAAAACTCGCGATTATTCTTAGTTAGAGGAGTCAAATATGCCGTAAAATGCCAGCACATTAGTACCTCGGCCTGTGCATGTCACATGGCCACCACATCTTCGGTCAGAATATTCAGCCTTTTCGAACACTTCACACTTCACTCCATTTGAGCTCGTTTTAGGTCCATTTCCTTGTTTATCATCATCTATCAAAAGTACCTTCATAGATATCAATAAAGGCCATAAGAACCTCTAAATCTATTCAAAACATAACAATAATTCATGGATATAGGCTTAATAAGTTGGTAGATTACCTACTTATCAACAGTTATGGATGAAAATCCTTCAAAAAACCTCCAGTAGTAACCGGCCAAACCCAAGAAACTTCTGATATCTGTCGGGGAGGTGGGTCTTGGCCAGTGCTTTACTACCTTAATTTTTTGAGAATCCACTCAGATCCCTTCGATGGATACCACATGACCAAGGAAAGCAACTGATTTCAACAAGAACTCGCACTTACTAAACTGGCGAATAGCTGGCAGTCCTTGAGAGTTTACACAACGGTCCTCAGATGATTCACATGCTCTTTCTCATTTCGAGAATAAATGAGGATATCATCAATGAAGACAATAATGAACAAGTCCAAGTACTGCTTGAACACCCTATTCATTAAGTCCATGAAAACTGCAGGAGCATTGGTTAGTCCAAAAGACATAACTACAAATTCGTAGTGACCATACCGAGTCCTGAAGGCTATCTTCGGGATGTCACTACCTCTGACTCTGAGCTGATGATAGTCGGATCTGAGGTCTATCTTAGAAAAGCAACTGTCTCCTTGAAGCTAGTCGAACAAGTCATCAATCCTGGGGATGGGATATTTATTCTTGATTGTGACCTTGTTCAACTGACGGTAGTCAATGCACATCCTGAGAGAACCGTCTTTCTTATGCATGAACAATACTAGAGCACCCTATGGAGAGATGTTGGGTCTGATGAAGCCCTTATCTAGCAGGTCCTTAGGCTGTTCTTTCAATTCCTTAAGCTCAGCTAGAGCCATTCTGTAAGGAGGAATTGAAATAGGCTGGGTATCTGGAAGGAGATCTATTTTGAAGTCGATTTCCCTTTCTGGAGGGACTCGGGGAAGATCTTTTGGGAACACTACTAGAAATTCACTTACTACTAGAACTGACTTGAGAGTTGGGGTTTTGGAGTTTGAATCCTTAACTCGAAGAAGATGGTAGATATACCCTTTGGAAATCATTTTTCTGGCCTTAAGGTAGGAGATGAAATGACCTACAGGCACTAAGTTATTACCCTTCCATTCTAAGACTGGCTCATTTGGAAACTGAAATCAAACGATCCTAGTTCTACAGTCGACTGAGGCATAACAGGAATGTAACCAATCCATGACTAGAATGATATCAAAATCTACCATTTCTAACTCTACAAGATCTACTGAGGTGAATTTTTGAGAAACTGTGACAAGGAAATTTCTGTATACTCGTCTAGCTAAAACTGGGTGTCACGACCTAATTTCTCGGTCATGATGACACCTAAAACCCCCGGTAGGTGAACCAACCCCCGTAGCCCAGAATAGTTAGTAATGGGCTACTATCTAACAAATAAGGGAACAAGACAAAGAAAATAGATAACAGGGATATAAATATATACATGTGCGGAAACTAAACCCAATCCCAAGACCTGGTATCATAGTATAGAGTCCAAACTACTTACATGGAGTGCAAATAATCCAAACTAATATATACAGATATCTCTGAATGGTAATAGAGTACATGAAGCAAAAGATAAACTAAAGCTAAGCTCCGATCGCCAAAAACTCACCCTCAGTCTGAAGTAGTCCCCAACAGATCTCCAAGCACGAGTCACAGCGATCTAACGACGATGGCCCACACTAGGATCTGCACCCAATGATGCAGGGGGGTAGGGGTGAGCACCAAATGCGAAGCATAAGGTACCCAGTAGGTATCATAGGCCGACTGGGCACATATAAGATAAAAGTATAGTAACAGACAGAATAGAAGCAAGTAGTCACAGAAATCAACGAAAGGTACACAGGAACTAGCCCAGAGGGATATCAACAGAACCACATATGAGGCTAGTAAGCAGAATATGCACACCATAGGCACAGGTGAAAGTAAGAAATAACGCACCTGGGGTCCTTGCAACAACAGTGTATACAAAATAAGTTTACGAAATAGACGGTATACCGGTAACCTCAAGAGTAGGAAGAAGAGAGAAAGAGTAATAATAGGCATGCTCAGATACATGGATTAAACTCAACTAATCATACCAATCTCATACTTATCTATAATAGAGAACAATTCTGTAAGTAAATAGGAAAAGTCTACCTACAGTCCCCCGGCCGCCCATACAACCGAGGAACACAAACAAGTGAAAATAAACCCTCCGGCATCCCATACTACCAGAGCGTACAATCAGCAAACAACAAACAAGGGTGGAGCCTCAAACAATGAATGATATGATGCATGAAGATCTCAAGTGAAATGGTATCTCTGTATGTACCTCTTCCGGCGCCGATCCGGCCCAGCAGGTAGGTTCCATGGAAGGACACTGCCCGTATACCTCTACTCCACCGTATACCCCTCCACCGGCACACGCAGCCCGTAGACCCTGGCCCGGATGGCATAAGGTCCATGGAGGTCCCAGACCCCATACTCAAACTCAGTATCAGAACATGTATCAAGATAGAGACCCAGTCTCGATATCAAGATAGAGACCCAGTCTCGAATATGCATGCCCAGACCCTGTCCAGGACTAAAAATAGTAGGAAATATCTCAAAAACCCCTCCAAGGGTGCCCGGGCGTAACCGGGTCTAAACAGTAAAAAGTCATCTCAGGTGCTCGGTCCGACCGAGGCTAAAAATCATCTCAAGTAACAAGAAAACTCAACTAGCACCCCGGCCCTGCCTAGTCTAGCGATAATCGTAAAACTGATGATTTTAAACATAATTTTACTTTCTTGGCCAAAAATATACACAAGTTAAATCAAACCATTTCCAAACTATTTCCATAAAAAATGGGCCCCCGGGCCATGCAAGGTTTAGAAAATAGTGCCAGTAGGCCCGAAGCCAAAACCATAGTAAAACATGGATAAAACCTCTTTATATGCATGGAAATGGTATGATCACACACAATAGCTACCCAGCAGCTCACAATCAACCTATCGACCCTGCACAGGCCCATAGCTACTCAGCAAGCATAACCAGCCTAGAAGGATATTTCTATGCCCGGGACACGCGGACATTCCCAAAATCCCACCTTCTATGTTCCAGAGTCAACAAGGCCTCACAGGACCGCAAAGTTAAATAAAATATATCGGCAAACACTACAAGCAACGGAGGAACAAAAGTAGGCGGACATGAATAAAGCGGTCGAGGTCTGTGGTACCAACCTAATAAACCAACCCAAGGATGCCCAATAATACAATTTTATTCTATATATGCGGAGTCTAGGGAAAATAAACCGTAACCTACCTGTCGTCCGATGACAAGCTGCTAGAACGATGGTTTTCGAGCCGGAACCACTCCGAGAACCTCCAAAATAAAATTAAACTCGAATTCGGGCTTTTGAATAATTTGACGTAGATAATCAATTTTCTTTTTGGTGATCTAATAAATTATCAAGATCTTGCTTATTGGAATCAACTTTTAACGTGACAAGTGAATGATGTACTGTGGTAATTTTTGCACCACAATTATATTTCAAAGAAGTGTTATCAACGTTGGCAGCAATTAGCAAGTAATTGTTCAATGCTTAAAGTGAGTAGGCAGCATTTGTTTGTGGAAGTCAATTAAGGTGAATGGGACATTTGGCATGGCAGGCTACCACGTATGGACTATGGTGTCCACTCCCTCCACTTCCACGTGGAGGTAGAGGTGGCACCAAGATATTCATTCCCCAATACGTATATATTCGGGTATTGCATAAGTTCTTAGTATAATAAATATAATATTTTAAATATACCATAATTCATAGAAAATTATTTCAAACAAAACCTACTATATTATAATAATAATTTTCAACATAATTAAATTTACTATCTCCGTTAAAATATTACAATGAATAAAAACTTTATAAAATAAATACATATACAATTATATCGTAACAAAATATTTTTCATAAACCTTTAAAATATTTTGAAAAGGCAATAATAATATAATTTTTATTAAATTCAACTTTTAAATAAAATATTTTCAAATACACGCACGATGCTTAAAAAAATTCTTAAGCTTAGGCTCGTAATTCACCAACGCACGATTTTGATACTCAAGAATTCTCTCGGGATCCTCCCTTATGTTTCATCACTGTTTCAGAACTGAAATGGCATTTTAAAACGTGGAGTTGAGGCTTAAATCGCGTTTAACCTGACCCGATTCGCGACCCGGTTCGTAACCCATTTTCTGCCAGACAGTCCGCGGTAAAACAATCATAACTTTCTACTCCGAGATCAGTTGGACGTGAGGTTTTATGCGTTGGAAACTAGACTCGTAGACCTTCGATTTGGTATTTCGGGAGACTTCTAACTCTTTATACATTGAGAGAAAATCCCTGAGACATTTGACCCAAAGTTCAGGAAATTTATCAAAGAACCTTACGATCAAACAAATGGACCCGGCGTCGAAATACCGGTCCCAACAAGCCTTAAATGACTTGAGGCCGCTACAAACATGCTCTAATGGCACAAGGAAAATGTATTCGTGGAAATAACCGAAAGGGTCATTACATCATCCACTACTAAAAAGGACTTTCATCCTCGAAAGTCAAGGTCAAGGGGGGTACCTGAAGGCTAAAATAGCTGCGGATACTAATCCTGCATATCTCTCTCGGTCTCCCAGGTAGCCTCCTTGACTGGACGGTGCCTCCACTGAACCTTAACAACCGGGATCTCTCGAGACCTCAATCTCCTGACATCTCTGGCCAAAATAGCTGCCGGCTCCTCAACAAAGGCTAAACCCTCACCCAACTCAACTGAGTCCCACTGCAACACATGAGACTCATCTGAGACATACCGACGCAACATCGAAACATGGAATACAGGATGTATAGCTGAAAACATCGGAGGCAAGGCTAGCTAATAGGCAACGCTACCAACCCTCTGAAGAATCTCAAACGGCCCAATGTACCTGGGGCTAAGCTTGCCCCGCCTACCAAATCTCATCACGCCCTTCATGGGCGATACACGGAGAAACACCAAGTCACCGACACTAAACTCCAAGGCACAAAGCCTACGATCAGCATAACTCTTCTGCCTACTCTGAGCTGCCCGAAGTCTGTCCTGAATCACTTGGACTCGGTCTAAGGAGTCTCGAAGCAAATCTGTGCTCTGTGGCCCAGCACTAAAACCATCAAACCAACCTACCGGTGATCTGCAACGCCTGCCATACAAAGCCTCAAAAGGTGCCATGCCGATACTCGAATGGAAGCTGTTATTATAAGCAAACTCTGCCAAGGGAACAAACTGATCCCAAGAACCTCCAAAGTCAAGAACACAGGCTCGAAGCATGTCCTCCAGAAGCTGAATGGTCCTCTCGGACTGGCCATCTGTCTTAGGGTGGAAAGCGGTACTAAGATGAACCTCTGTACCCAAATCTCGCTGAATAGCCCTCCAGAACTGAGATGTGAACTGAGTGCCCCGGTCTGAAATGATAGAAGCTGGGACCCCGTGCAATCGAACAATCTCACGAAGGTAGATCTGAGCTAATCTCTCCGCGCCATAAGAAGTCTGAACCAGCAAGAAATGTGCTGAC
>QJPP01004205.1:0-35399 GCA_003996215.1 Jaltomata sinuosa
AACTCACGAACGAATCAAGAACACGAGTTCAATACAAATGAACCGTGTTGTTTGCTCTCCAAAAAATAACTAAAACGTGTTTTTCTAATGGGTGAATGAATAATTACAATAAACCTATCCTAGGGTATTTATAGGAGTCAAAGAAACCAAATCCAAAATGGGTTAGGAGTCCAAAACGCGGACAGCCGCTGGCGCGCCACTGCCTAAGCTTGACGGCCAGGCTTGACGGACCGTCAAGGCAGTGACGGACCGTCGCCTGGGCCGTCACTGCTTGGCAGCAACACTGCCTCAAGTTGACGGTCCCAGTGACGGACCGTCACACTTGTGACGGACCGTCACTCAGGCCGTCACTCTTAGGCAGAATGTTGTTTTTTCGCGTATTTTCTTCCGTTTCCGTGTTTGTTTCCATTTCCTACAAATACAACATAAAAACATCAAAAACAACAATGGTTGCTTGAAAACGTACGATTGTTCTTAGTAAAAACGAGTCGAAAGTGACGTAAATTTGGCGTCCATTCAACACCCTCAACTTAAACGTTTTCGCTTGTCTCAAGCAATCATACATAAAACAATAAGTCGAGCTCAACTAAGAAACAACTCATGTCTATAGCAACTCATGGTCATTCAAAACTTATTCAATTAACTCAAGCTCCCTCGTAGCACACGAATGTATGAAACACTAACTTGCAAGGATCCAAACATGTCATTCCGATATGATAGAATATCATGCATACACACACACAGCTATCCTAACAATCAATAGACAATATAGATACAGACATCTTGGTGCCCTCACCACAAAGAAATCCCACACACAAGATTTTGGACTAGGTAAGCGCTCACACTCACAAACGATTTCAAACAATGCACATGCGATACCATAGGCTTGCCCTTACTATTCTATTTCAGTTCTTCAGAAAGCCGCTCAGGATCACTACAGGACTTGTTTAGGCTTGTAATGAGGCTTCAGGTGCAGGTAGGATACATTTAGGGGTTAGGGACTAAGCCCTCCTTGGAACTACCGACATCTTATCACATCACGTTACTTTGTCCATCCTTATTCACCTCTTTATTCCCTTCTTTCTAGCTACAGGTGCGGCCTCTATATTTTGACAATTCTTTTTATTACTTTTTCAATCTTTTTCACTTCTTTTTATTTTTCTTTTCTTAGGCACACACCCGGACTTTTCATTCTATTCACAACTAACCATCTCCATCCTTTTTTTCTTATCATTCACCTCTGTAGTAGCCACCCTCAACTTAAGCTGATTGCCTGCGTTGAGGTGCACAATGTCCATAGCAGGACCAGGGCCAAAACAGGGTTTACCTCTATAGTAGCCACCCTCAACTTAGGCTGATTGCCTGCGTTGAGGTGCACGATGTCCAAGGAAGGACCAGGGCCAAATAGGGATTCAAAGTTAAACGGGAATGGTGACAGGTTATTGAAAGAATAAGGTCAATTATGGCTCAAACAGGGATCAAGGGATTATTTATATTTGGACGGTCTTTTAGGTTAAGTGGACTGCACACAAAAAGGGCCTGTGATCCTTTCCTAAGCAACCAAACTTCAAACTTAACAAAATAGACCGGGCAAGTTCTAGATGCATGCACAGAGTACGAAATTATGACAATAATCTCACACGCTCTTGGCACCAAGAAACTATATCGCTACCAACTATCAAACAACCGCTCGGCTTAAGCATACTCATTCTACTCATAATCACACAATGACATACAAGGATCCAGACAGTCAATTGTTTCAACATAAGCTTAAAACCAGAATTTTTTTTTATGGGGCCTCGTTTTTAGACAAGAACAACGCATGCTTGCTATAGACACTAACAAAAAAAAAATTTAAAATAACCTAAACATGCCGGTTCTACTAGATAGCACACCGGAGGGAAAAGAAATCGGCAACGAAAACCCTCGATGGTGACTCACAGGTTTCCCAACACCCTCAACTTAGACTCATGCATTGTCCCCAATGCATATATGCGAAAGCTAAAAACTGTGAGAATAAAGGAATACCTGTGAAGTCGATATGACTTAAATTTCGGAATGATGTTGGAGACCGCCAGGGTCTCCAAAACAAGAGAACTCGATGGAGTGTGGCATTCCAACTTTCTCTTTGGGCTCCATCGCTAGTCGCGACAACTTCTTTGCTCTTTCTTTGTAGATTCTCTTGCGGTGTTTTTGTTTTCTAGATTTAATTTCACCGCCTTCCTCTACATGTTTACGCTCTCGCACCATACTTCTTACAACAGCTAGAGTCTCGCCCAAACTCTTCTCCTCAAGGTGCACATCTGCAGGAGCTTCCTCAATAGCATTGATGACCACGACCACCCTCATGTCACTTGGTTGCTTCATTACTCTGGACACATCGAACTTGACCATTTCATTGTTCAGCCTGAAGGTCAGTTCGTTTTTCTCCATGTCAACCAAGGCTCTTGCTGTGGCTAGCAATGGTCGTCCCAAGATGATTGGAACTTCGAAATCTACTTCGCAATCCAAGACCACAAAGTCCGCTGGGAAGATAAGCTTGCCAATCTTTACTAGCACATCAGACAATATCCCTACGGGTCGCTTTACCGACCGATCAGCCATCATCACTCTCATGGACGTTGGTTTAGGAGCTCCCAAACCCAATTTGTTATACACTGCTAGCGGCATCAAATTGATACTAGCACCAAGATCACACATAGCTCTCCCGAAGTTGAGCTTCCCGATAGTACATGGAACAGTGAACGCACCTGGATCATCCTTCTTTTCAACTAACGACCTTGAAGAGATAGCGCTGCAGTGATGGAGGTTGTCTTCTGGTTCAAAACTCACCGTCCTCTTCTTTGTGATCAAGTCCTTCATGAACTTGGCATAACCGGGCATTTGTTCCAGCGCTTCCACCAATGGTATGTTTATTGAAATTTGCTTCAGCATGGTCATGAAGTTCAGGAACTTACCATCGTTAGCTTTCTTCTTCAACCGCTGGGGGAAAGGAGGTGGGTGTCGAAACATCATAGTTGGAAGCTTTTCAGCTTCCTTGCGTTTCTCTGCGGGCTTTGGAGTTTCCTCCTCTACTACCTCTTCATCATCCGCAACATCACCTTGAGTCTGAACTACCGGATGTGATTCCGGTAATATTTTTCCACTTCTTGTGGTGATCGCCATACAGCTCGCGTCATTCCTCGGATGAGTCGTATCACTCGGCAAGGTACCTGTCTTCCTTTGGTTTAAAGATGCCGAGATCTGACCCACTTGCTGCTCCAATTGCTTGATTGCGGTTGAGTGTGACTCCACTACTTGACTCAACGTTGATAATTCCGTCCGCATTGCCTTTACTCCAGAGTCAGTCGATTCCACCTTCAGCAACATCTTCGCCATCATGTTCTCAACTTTGGACGTCTCAGCCTCGCTGCCAGTTTTATCCCGATTGCCAGGTGGTATATACAACCCACCTCTATCGGTGTTGTTCCTCCAGTTTCCTTGGTCGCGCTCTTTGTAGCCACTTTTCTCATAGTGGTTGTCTCGCTGATAGTTCCGACCTTGGTTTCCCTGGCCATTGGCCTGGAACCCCCCCAAGTAATTGGCCTCCTCAGTCTCTATACCTTGGGAACCCACAGCTTGTACCTTCTCTATACTTCCTGACGTCAAGTGCCTTGTCAGGAGATCCAACTGCGTTTTCAGGTGCGCCATGTCTTGGTCGCGCTCCTCCTCTTTCCTACGCTGCTCAGCTGACATACCAACTGTATAGGTGCTAGCTGCAACCTCTGAATCTCGTGTGTGCCAGGCCCTATTGGTCTTGGTGAGACTGTCTAAGATAGCTGTGGCGTCGGCAAAAGTGCGACCCATAAACGCTCCACCTGCTGCGTTATCCAATGTCGGCTTGGTAGCCAAATTTAGTGCCCTGTAGAATGTCTGCATCAAGAATTCGTTGTTCAGCTGATGGTTGGGGCACTGTGTCAGCTTCTTCTTAAATCGCAACCAAGTCTCATGCAGTGCTTCGTGCGGTTGCTGCCTGAAGTTGCTAATCTCGTCCCTCAACTGTATCATCCGAGAGGGAGGAAAGAACCTTTCTAGGAAAGCTCCTCTCAACTCTCCCCACGTTGCGATAGAGTCGGGGGTAAATTCTGTTAACCACAAAGCTGCCTCATCAGACAGAGACAACGGAAACAACCTGAGCCTGATCGCTGTCTGATTCACTCCTGGCAATTCGAAGGATTTGCAGATGCCCACAAAATTCATCAAGTGCTGATTTGCATCGTCACCAGCAACACCGCGGAACACTCCTCTCAAGTTCAACAGCTGGATCATCATGCTAGTGATGTTGAACTTGGCTCCGGGCGGTAGCGGTGGAACAATAATGGCGCCCGTAGCGCCAGCTCCATCTAAATCAAGATCCTCATCATTCAGTACCACATCATCCTGCAGACCACCAGCATTCAAATTTTGTTGGGCCTGCAGTTCTGCAGCGATCCTTGCTGCGTCTAATTGTGCGGCCATATTCTGCCTCAATGTTCTCGCAAGTTCGGGGTCGTAAGGTAGAATTTGTTCCCCCGAACCTCGGGTACTTGGCATGCACAACCTGTACCCTGTCCAACAACAAAAACAACAAACAAAAATAAAAGCAGGAACTTATGACTAAAAGTCAACTAAACACACCAGACTTAATCAAAAACCGTATTCCCCGGCAACGGCACCACTTTTTGATAACGCTCAAACTACACTTCTAATTAAAGAAGCGTAAGCGATCGTTGTCAAGTAAAGAACCCAAACAAAGGTTGGGGTCGAATCCCACAGAGAATATGGTGACGATTAAGACTTTAGTGAAGTAGATGACTAGTGATCAATTGTTTCCGATAAATAAAAGGGGGGGGGGTTTGTGAACAATTCGTAAACAAAAGCAACAATAATGTAAAAGAAATAATCACTAGGAGAGAATGAACTAGGGACGTGTTCACCATGGCGTTGTAACAATGTCGATTCTAGGCTTAACCGGGTTCTTTCTATATGCGTGTCACGATGTGATTGCGTCAATTGCATCGTCTAAACGTCTCTCGACCAAATAAACAAATTTCCTTTTCTATTCTCTCGACCTCGAAAAGATGTACTTTTTAGCGTTCAATCCTAACATCAAGTAGATTAATCCAGTTACGGCATTAATCATTAGACGAGAGTTAGTAGTCTCGAATCCTTGTTGTTAATCAAGTTTTCCCAGTTTTAAATCTCTTTACTCAAGCAAATTAAACCTAGGCATGTTCTAATGTTTGCAACCACTAGAAAACGTGACATAAAGTATGATTAACAACGTGACTACATGTAAATTGAACCCAATGCTACCCGGAATCTAAATCGCTACATTTGCCATGGCTCCCACAACCCTAGTTGCGGGAGTTTTAGTTACTCATGCTCGAAGAAGAAGAGAAAATAGTTGTATTCATAATAAAGGGAAGAAAAAGTCTTACAATATAATGAAACAATCAATCTTCCAATATCCAAGAACAAGAAATACCAAGAACTCACGAACGAATCAAGAACACGAGTTCAATACAAATGAACCGTGTTGTTTCTCTCAAAAAATACTTAAAAACGTGTTTTAACTAATGGGTGAATGAATGATTAAAATAAACCTATCCTAGGGTATTTATAGGAGTCAAAGAAACCAAATCCAAAACGGGTTAGGAGTCCAAAACGCGGACAGCCGCTGGCGCGCCACTGCCTAAGCTTGACGGCCAGGCTTGACGGACCGTCAAGGCAGTGATGGACCGTCGCTTGGGCCGTCACTGCTTGGCAGCAACACTGCCTCAAGTTGACGGTCCCAGTGACGGACCGTCACATGTGTGACGGGCTGTCACTCAGGCCGTCACTCTTAGGCAGAATGTTGTTTTTCGCGTATTTTCTTTCGTTCCCGTGTTTGTTTCCATTTCCTACAAATACAACATAAAAACATCAAAAACAACAATGGTTGCTTGAAAACGTACGATTGTTCTTAGTAAAAAGGAGTCAAAAGTGACGTAAATTGGCGTCACATCATAGAGCTTACAAAAGCTCAAAAGACTTTTGACTACAACCCCTATTCTCTCATTGTTGGTTAAAGGTAGGGATTTTATTATATTTTTTGATACTTCACATTTGGGTTTGGGTGCTGTGTTGATGCATGATAAGAATGTCATTGCTTATTCTTCGAGGAAATTGAAGTCTCATGAAAAGAATTATCCAACTCATGATTTACAGTTGGCAGCAGTGGTGTTTGCACTTAAGATCTGTAGGTACTATCTTTATGGTGTCAAGTGTGAAGTATTCACACATCATCGCAACCTGCAACACATGTTTACGCAAAGGAATTTAAATCTGAGATAGAAAAGATGGATGGAGTTGTTGAAAGAATATGATTTGACCATTCAGTATCATCTAGGTAAGGCCAATGTGGTGGCAGAAACATTGAGCTGGAGGGCAATAAGTATGGGAAGTTTCACCTACTTGGGGGTGTCAAAGCGACCCTTGGCTAGGGAGTTCCAAAACTCTAGCATCTAGGTTCATGCAGTTCAGGTATATCAGAAAGGGGTGTAATGTTGGCTAGTATTGAGGTGAAGTCAATATTTCTGGATTATATCAAGGCCTAAGAGTTTGACGATGAGAAATTGAATAAGCTCTGAAACAAGGTGTTGATGGTGAGGCTTCAGACGCCACCCTTGATGCGTGCAGAGTGCTGTGGTTTAGAGGACGGGTATGTGTTCCTCGAGTTGGTAACTTGGTTCATAATGGGCTAGCTAAAACTCATGGTTCATGATATTCTATTCATCCAGGTGTAACCAAAATGTACCAGGACTGAGGCAGCTTTATTGATGGCCTAGGATGAAGAAGAATATACTGGAATATGTATCCAAGTGTCATAATTTTCAGCAGGTAAAGTACGAACATCAAAGGCCTTTGGATTTGCTTCAAATGATGCCCATTTTTGAGTGGAAGTGGGAAATGATAGCTATGAACTTCGTGGTAGGTCTTCCTAAGACCTAGGAAAAGTATGACTCAATTTGGGTCATAGTGGATAGACCGACTAAATCAACCCATTTTATTTTGGTTAGGGTGGATTACACCTTTAAATATTTGGACAAGATCTACATCAAGGAGATAATGAGGTTATATAGGGTGTCACTTTCCATTGTTTCAGACAGACACTCATGGAACCTTCTAAACATAATTAACAATGTATATTTAAACCCATACCAGGCATGGTACCCAAGCCAACCGATATAAAACCTGTACCAGGCATGGTACCCGAGCCAACCGTTAGTATCTCGTACTAGGCGTGGTACTCGAGTCAACCAATATATATATTCCATACCAAGCGTAGTATCCGAGACAACCGAATGTCACACAAAATCCAACAGTCAATAATTAAATGAACAACAACACACTTCTAACACCAACAAGCAATAAAACCAAGTTTATTTCACATAATCGACACCCGGATGCTTAGACATTCATAAACTCATTCCCTAAACATACAAGACACATACATTAATAAGTTAAGGTTTCATGCATACATATTGCATTTGGAAAACAATACCATCACTTACCTCGAAAAGGTTGAAAACTCTACTGAACCTGAGCCTTCCTGTTTTCTGAAGCCTTCACTTGTTCTTGGTCTAACAATGATTACAACACACATAATCAGTCCAATGGCCTAAAGTTACCTGGATTATTCATAAATCCTAATCCCCAGGCCAAACCATAATTATTCCACCCATCCCAGAGCTTTTCCACTATTAATTCACAAAAATATTACCATTTAATAGTTACATTAAGCAAAGAACGGTGATTTAATCATGAATGAGCAATAATAAACATAACCCAAGAATTACACAACCTAGAATCCCTTTTTTTCCGAGATTCTACATTCTAAGGTTAACCCCAAACCTTCCACCAAGCCGGAAGTTAATGATTCTACTACGTTGGAATCATAGTACTAAGTTAGGGGAGCAAAGTCCTTACCTCTAGGACGAAATTTAGTGGAAAACTGCCTTGGAATAGCCAGAATTGCCTCTTCCCTTCCCCAAAACGTTATTGAGAAATTCTAAACATTTTTCAAGAAGTTTTTGCATTTAACCCTACTTATACCGCTATAGTGGTCCATACACTGCTATAGCGGCACTGTCATAGCGGAACCAACCACTATGGCAGTGCTGACCGGCGTTGACTTCTACTATAGTGAGAATTTCTCCACTATAGCGTAAACTCCTATAGCTGGAGCAGTTGACATGAGACAAAAACTCAAAATATCCCCCAAAACTTCCCATTTTACAACACACTTCAAATCTTGACGTTCCAAAACAACCCATTCACATCAACTTTGATACTGGGAGTTCTACTCACCCAAATTCACTTCCAAAAAGTCCTTCAAACTCCTTAAAATCTTAGCTAACAGAAAAACTATCTCAACATAAGATATATCACCTAATTCTCACCCAGATTGTCTTATACAATACCTCGCTCTGAATTCATCTGACACTAGCTTAGCTCAAATTTTCCAACTCCCAAACCCAGAAGTTTTCTAACCCAAAACTTAGCACGAAAGGTTCACCCATAACAATGATACATGTCATTACAACAAATACTAATTTACCCATTATATATCCCCATATGATCAAACCCCAAAAAAGATGATTTAAAAAGGGAGAAAGTGTAGTACCTGAATTCTCAAACAAGTGAGGTACTTGTCCCGCATATCTTTCTCGGTTTCTCAAGTGGCTTCCTCAAGCAGAAGATGCTTCCATTGAACTTTCACCCACCTGATCTTCTTTGTCCTTAATTTCTGGACATACCGATCAAGAATTGTAATCAGCTCCTCTTTATATTGAAGATCCTTTTCTAGAAAAATGGAATCCTTTTTGATAATATATTCCCCATCCCTATGGTATCACTTCAGTATGGATACATAGAAGACTGGATGGACTCCGGATACACTGGGTGGTAGTGCTAACCTATAAGCCACTGGCCCTACAATCTCGAGAACCTCAAATGGACCAATGTACCAAGGGATAAGCTTGCCCACCTTGCCAAATCTCATTATCCCCTTCATTGGTGACACCATAAATAATACCTGTTCACCAACCAGGTATGCCATGTCCCTTACCTTGCAATTTGCTTACTCTTTCTGCCTTCTTTGGGCTGCTAGCAACTTGGTCTGAATTTCCCTTACTTTTCCCTGAGCTTCCCTCACCAAGTCCACACCCAAAGGTTTCACATTTCCTGCCTCAAACCACCCTATGGGTGATCTACATCCTCTCCCATAAAGTTCCTCCAATGGTGCTATGTCAATACTGGCATAATAGCTGTTATTGTATGAGAACTCACACAACAGTAGAAATTGGTCCCAATGACCCTCAAAATCAATCACACATGCTCTCAGTAGGTTCTTCAATACCTGAATGGTTCTCTCCAACTGACCATCTATCTAAGGATGAAATAATATGCTGAAAGTGAGCTGGGTGCCCAACTCTTCATGCAACTTACCCCACAACTTGGAAGTAAACTGTGTACCTCTGTCGAAAATGATGGAGAGTGGCACCCCATGAAACCTTACAATTTCATTAATATAGATCTTGGCCAACTGTTGCGAGTTATAATCCACCCTGACCAGAATAAAATGAGCTGATTTGGTTAGCCTGTCCACGATGACCCAAATAGAGTCATACTTCCCAAAGGTCTTAGGAAGACCCACCATAAAATCCATGGCTATCCTTTCCCACTTCTACTCGAGAATGGGCATCCTCTCAAGCAATCCTGCAGGCCTTTGGTGATCATATTTAACCTGCTGAGAGTTCTGACACTTAGACACATAGTCAGCTATGTCCCTTTTCATCCTAGGCAACCAATAAACTCACCTCAAGTCCCGGTACATTTTGGTTATGCCTAGATGAATCGAATACCTTAAACCATGAGCCTCTACCAATACATTCTGAATTAGGTTATCAACCCGAGGGACACAAATCCTCCCTCTAGAACTCATCACCTTGCCAGTGTCCAATGCGGTATCCTCGAACTCTCTAGATACTACCTTGCTCCGAAGCTTGTTCAACTGTGCATCCTGAAATTGTTTGGCTTTAATTACCTTTATGAACGTGGGTTTTAACCTCAATACTGGCCAATACCCCACCCTATTCTGAGATGCTCAACTATATGAATTAGATTCTAGTGCCCAAATCTCCCTAGTCAAGGGTCGTTTGGACACCCCCAAGCAAGCCAAACTGCCTATGCTAACTGCTTTCTGGCTCAATACGTCTTCCACCATATGAGCCTTGCCTGGATGATACTAGATGGTCACATTGTAATCCTTCAACAACTTTATCCACCTTTTCTTCCTCAGGTTCAAATCCTTTTGTGTAAACACATGTTTCAGCTTTCGATGGTCCGTGAACACTTTATACTTGATACCATAAAAGTAGTGTCTCCAAATCTTTAGTGCAAAGACCACCGCTGCTAACTCTAGGTCGTGGGTTGGGTAATTCTTCTCATGGGGATTCAACTGCCTTAAAGCATAAGCTATAACATTCCTCTCCTGCATCAACACAGCACCCAAACCCGAATATGAAACATCACAATACACAATGAAATTCTTATATTCATCCAACAATAATAGGATGGGAGTGGTGGTAAGAAGTGTCTTGAGATTTTGGATGCTCTCCTCACACTTATCGGACCACACAAACAGTACCTCCTTTATGAGTCAACCTTATCAAATAGTAGCAATGGATGCAAAATCCTTGATGCGGTATTAGCCTTCAAGCCCCACAAAACTTCTAATCTTAATCACTGAGCTAGGCCGAACCCAACTCTTAACCGCTAAAATCTTTTGGGGATCCACCATCACCACCTTTTATGACACCACATTCCCTAAGAAGGCAACCAAACTCAACCAAAATTCGCACTTGAAAAACTTGGCATATAATTTCTGGCACCTATAAATATCCAAAACAATGCAAAAATGCTCAGCATTCTCCTCCTTACTCTTGAAGTAAATCAGAATATCATCTATAAACATAATAATGAATGAATCCAGATATGATTTGAAAAACCTATACATCAAGCTCATAAATGCCGCCGGTGCATTGTTCAACCCAAATGACATCACCAAGAACTCATAATGCCCATACTGAGTTTAGAATTCCATCATAGGGATGTCCTCAGGCCTAATCTTTAACTGATGGTACCATGACCTTAAGTTAATTTTTGAAAATACAAATGCACCCTGCAGCTGGTCAAAAAGGTCATCTATGCGGGTAAATGTACTTGTTTTGAATGGTGACCTTGTTCAGTTGCCTGTTTTAACACCCCGGAGTTCGATCCAAATTTTAACCATAGAAAAAAATCTAATTTTTTTTAACTTCCCAAGAATTACGGTCCAAACCACGAGCCGTGGTTTGAACCATGAGCCATGGAATGAACCCATGGTTTAGTTCAACAGATCAGTCTCTGCTCTGAGAACCATGAGTGGGTTCTACAGACCGTAGTTTAATCCACGGTCCATCCTGTACACTCGTGGAATCAGATCAGAGGACTGACTGTTCCCCCTGAAAACCATGAATGGATCTATGGACCATAGTTTATTCTATGGTCTATACTGTTGACTCGTGGAATCTCTTCTGCAGCTTGAATTTCGGTCCAGAAACCATGAGTGAAAACCATGAGTCGTGGTTTATTCTACGGCTCATGGAATGCACCCGTGATCCCTGAAGCCGAACTTTTCACAGCTTTTTCCTAATTAAATTTTAGGGTATTTTTGTAATTTTCTACCCTTTTAACTATTAAGTGAGGTCATTTTGACAACTTTTAGTAGGATTTCATCCTTAATTAGCCTAATTCTTTCCTTATTCTTCATTCATCTCCCAAAAAGAGGAAAAAACTTCTTGAAGCTCCAAGTTCAAGCTCCATAGCAAGGGATTCAATTCCAAGTATCCATTCTTCTTATCCAAGGTTTAGAAAGCTTCAATTCAGGTATGTGGGTATTCAATGAGGGATTCTTCCACCCTTATGCCTAAAACCCCCAATTTTTCATGTGAATTTTTATGAATCTCAAATTAGGGTTCTTACCCAATTCTTATGGGCTTTGCTATAAATTATTTTCTCATGATTCTAATATGAAATTTACTATTAAATTGCATGATTTTGCATGGGTTTTTACATGCAAACTCCTATTTCATGAATTAAAGGCTAATTATAGCAAATTTTACATGCATGAATTAATTCAAGTAAATTGGGGTATTTGGTAGCATGATTTCATGATCAAGCAAGTACATGCCTAGTTCCTATGTTTTATGAAAGCATATGTTATTATGAAATTGAACTAGGGCCATGCAAGTTTTCAGGTCCTGAATTATTATGCAAGACAAGACACTCGATGTGCCATCAATGCTCATGAATCATTTTCTAAACAAAGGTTTGTGAGTAGTATGAAGATACGGGTTATGAACATGTTTATAAAGAAGCTTTGAAATCTAGATATGTCATATGTATGTGAGCCTCATGTTATGTTTTAGGAGTAGTATTTAGCATCGAGTGATGAGGGTTCTAGAAAACCCAAATCCAGGACTACGTAACCACCATAGGTTGCCCTCTGTGGCCTATCACAGAATCCTTATGACATGGTTCTAACCTTGGACGGTTAGGAAAAACTTTTTTAGTGTGGGTGCATGAAACTGGACTCCATGTAACTCAGCATGATTTATGTTGGTTAAGAGAAACTCCCGCATGATTCTTTTCAAGCTATAAAGTTATATGGTACTCTACTTTGAATCTTGACTTTATTTCATGTTTTATGTCTTACATCTTGATATTTACTTATGCTATCTCTTTATATGAATGAGCTCATTTTAAGCATGTTTTAAGTATGTTTTGATCATGATTATACATATCTCACATACTCGGTACATCCTATAGTACTGACGCATATTTTGCGCTGCATCCTCTTGATGATCCAGATTCAGGTTTCCTCCCTCAGGCATGTGGCTAGAGACCACAGGCCATTCCGATCAGTATTGGTGAGTACTCATTGTTCAAGGGATAGTTATAATCCTAGTTAGTTTATGGTTGTTTACTTTCATACTTCGAGTTAACTAGGGTCTTATCCTAGCAACTCTCTATATCATGTGTAGAGGCTTTTCAGACATAGATAGTATTAAGGTCTCTTTTTCATAATATGATTCATTTTGATCTTTATCATTTATGGGTTTGAGTTGCCTAGCTTTCCATTTATGCTTCCACTATATTTTCTTATGAATGTCTGAGTATGCTATGACCAAGGGTTAACTTGGGGAACTTCTGATCCCGAGTCCCGTGTTATGCCTAGGGGTAGTCTCGGGGTGTGACAAACTTGGTATTAGAGCAATAGGTTCAAGAGTCCTAAGTTGTCTGAAAGCCGCATCAAGTAGAGTCTCTTTCATGGGTGTGAAGCGCGCCATATCTATGAGTGGAAGGCTATGAGTTGTTTTAAGAAAGTCTTCATTTCTTTCATGATCAATATCGTGTGATAGATTTTAACTCTAAATAGTCCTCTAACCAATCTTTATGCATTTTAGATTATGCCTCCACATCATGCCATGCCTCACCGAGCCAATGGTCGAAATGTGAATCTTCTGGTTCTAGACCCCGAGGTCACAATTGCGGAGTTATATTAATATGATAGCTCAGACTATGTCCGCTCAGGCCAATCAACAGCCTCCTATCCCCATCAATCCTGAAGGTGGAGTTGCAGCCTGAGTTCTAGACTTTATTCGCATGAACCCACCTAAGTTCTAGGGTTCGAAAGTTGGTGAGGATCTGCTAAATTTCATGGATGAGGCAAAAAAGTTCTTTGGTATGATTCAAGTTGTTGGTGTCGAGGGTGTTAAGCTAGCTTCCTATCAGCTTAAGGATATAGCTCATATTTGGTACACTCAATGGAAAGATGCTAGGGCTAGAGATGTAGTCCCTATGACTTGGGAGTCTTTGAGAGGGATTTTCTTAACCGGTTATTCCCGAGGGAGTTGAGGCAAGCTAAGGCCAAAGAGTTCGTGAATTTGTGGCAAGGTTCTATGTCAGTTTAGGAGTATGGATTGAAGTTCACCCAGATTTCTAGGTATGCTCCTTCCATGGTGGCTAACCCATGGGATGAGATAAGTAAGTACGTGTATGGAGTATCAGATTTGGTGAAGAAGGAGTGTAGGTCCACGATGCTTTTGGGTGACATGGATATTTCTCGACTTATGACTCATGCCAAACAGATCAAGGGAGATAAGTTGAGGGATATGGAAAGGGAGAACAAGATGGTTAGATCAGAGAATTCAGGTTTTGGCCATCAGAGGACTGGAGGCAGACATCGCTCTTTGTTTCAGAAGAAATCATCAGGGCCCGTTCATTCTTCAGCTAGTTCTCTTACCCAGACCCCCATGCCTCATCATGATCAGACAGGTAGAGGATCAGGTGATTATTCACAGTCTCAGGGAGTGTTGCAAAGGGATCTTCCTACCCTCTTTGTAACAAGTATGGGAAAAATCACCCAGGAGAGTGTCGTTATGGCACAGGTGCATGCTTGTGGACAGGCTGGACACATGATTAAGGATTTCCCTTCAGCTAGAAAGGGACATGGAGGTGATAGGACTCAGTCTACTCTAGTAGCCCCAGGTGGTCGATCAGCTCAGCAGAGTGTTGCTTCTAGTTCTGGTGGTGGTCAGCGCCATAATTGCCTTTATGCCATGTATTCTCTCTAGAACCAGGAGAGTACCCCAGAATTTGTTACTGGTATGTTGAAAGCCTTCTCCTTTTATGTCTATGCTTTATTAGATCCTGGTGCCTCCTTATCTATTGTGAGTCCTTATGTGGCTTGCAAGTTCGAAATTTGCCCTGAAAGACTCTTAAAACCCTTTTGTGTTTCTACTCTTTTTGGTGAGTCTAACCTAGCCATGAGAGTCTATAGAAATTGTCCTATCTCAGTCCTTCATAAAGTCACTTCAGGAGATTTAGTAGAGTTGGAAATGACCAATTTCGATGTTATTCTTGGGATGGATTGGTTATATGCATGTTATGCCTCAGTTGATTATCGTACCTGAATAGTCAGTTTCAATTTCTCGAAAGAACCTATCCTAGAGTGGCAAGGTAGTCCTCCATCGTCGAAGGGTCATTTCATATCTTATCTCAAGGCTAGGAAGATGATTTCTAAGGGTTATGTTTATTATATAGTTCAGGTTATGGACACGGAGTCCGAGACCCCATCTTTCCAGTCAGTTCCTGTTGTGAATGAGTTTTCAGAAGTGTTTTCCTAAAATTTTCCCAGAGTCTCTCCCGAGCGGGAGATTGACTTTGGAATAGATCTTCTTCTAGATACACAACCTATCTCTATTCCTCCCTATAGAATGGCTCCCACAGAGCTTAAGGAATTAAAAGAACAATTGAAAGATCTCCTTGATAAGGGTTTTATTCGATCCAACATCTCTCCATGGGGTGCTCCAGTCCTATTCGTGTGGAAGAAAGATGGTTCCCTCTGAATGTGTATCGACTACCATCATTTGAACAAGGTAACAATCAAGAATAAGTATCCCATTCCTAGGATTGATGACTTGTTTGATTAGCTTCAGGGTGCTATATTCTTCTACAATATCGACCTTAGATACGGGTATCATCAGCTTTGTGTTCAAGAGTGTGACATTCCAAAAACAGCCTTCAGAGGTCAATATGGTCATTATGAATTTGTGATTATGTCTTTTGGACTGACAAATGCTCCTACAATTTTTATGGATTTGATGAACCGTGTGTTCAATCAGTATTTAGATATATTCGTGATTGTGTTCATTGATGATATTCTTATCTATTCTCGGAGTAAGGAGGAGCATGCAGACTATTTGAGAGTGGTGTTGCAAACTCTCTAGGACCGATAATTATTTGCTAAGTTTAGCAAGTGTGAGTTTTGGATGCAGTCCATTTCTTTTCTGGGTCATATTGTGTCTAGTGATGGTATTCGAGTTGATTCTCAAAAGATTGAGGCAGTAAAGAACTGGCCTAGACCCACTTTCCCGTCTGATATTAGAAATATTTTGGGTTTGGTTGGTTACTACAGGAGATTTGTGAAAGGGTTTTCTTCTATTGCTGCCCCACTGACTCGGTTGACTGAGAAGAAGGTGAAATTTCAGTGGTCTGATCTATGTGAGAAAAACTTCTAGGAATTGAAGACTAGGTTGACCACTGCTCTTGTGTTGACCCTACTCGAGGGTTTGAATGACTTTGTGGTGTATTGTGATCCTTCTAGGATTGGTTTGGGCTGTTTGTTAATGCAGCGTGGCAAAGTGATTTCTTATGCTTATAGGCAGCTCAAGATTCATGAGAAGAACTACCCTACCCATGATCTCGAGTTGGCGGCCGTGTTTTTTTCTTTGAAGATTTGGATACACTACTTGTATGGTGCTCTTGTGGATGTATTCACCAATCATAAGAGTCTTCAGTATGTGTTCACTCAAAAGGAGTTGAATCTTTGTCAAAGGAGATTGCTTGAGCTCCTTAAGGATTACGATATGAGTGTACTTTACCATCCGGGTAAGGCCAACGTCATGGCGGATGCACTTAGTAGATTGTCCATGGGTAGCATGTATTTGGTTGAGGATGGAAAGAAGGAATTGGCCAAGGATGTTCATCGACTTGCTCGATTCGGAGTTTGCCTTATGATTTCGACCGAAGGCGGTGTTATTATTCAGGATTGTTCCAAATCATCTTTGGTAGTTGAAGTGAAAGAAAATCAAGACAGTGGTCCTATTTTACTCCAGTTGAAGGGTGCCATCCATCAACAAAGAGTATAGGTTTTCTCCCAAGGGGGAGATGATGTGCTTTGATATCAGGGTCGATTGTGTGTTCCTAACATAGATGGGTTGAGACAACGGATTTTTATAGAGGCTCATATCTCCAGGTATTCTATTCACCCCGGTGCCACCAAGATGTACCGTGACCTACGGGAAGTCTATTGGTGGAATGGCATGAAGAGGTACATAATAGGTTTTGTGGCTAAGTGTCCCAATTGTCAACAAGTGAAGGTAGAGCATCAGCGACCGGGTGATCTGACTTAGGATATTGATCTTCCTACTTGGAAGTGGGAAGCGATCAATATGGATTTCATTACTGGTTTGCCTCATACTCGTAGGCAACGTGATTTTATTTGGGTGATTGTCTACAGGATTACTAAGTCAGCCCACTTCTTGGCTATTAAGACTAAGGATTTAACAGATGATTATGCCAGACTCTACATTCGGGAGATAGTCTGATTACATGGTGTTCCATTGTCTATAATTTATGATAAGGGTACTCTCAGTTTACATCCCAGTTTTGGAAGTTATTTCAGAAAGGTCTTGGTACTCAGGTTAAGCTTAACACAACTTTTCACCCACAGACCGATGGCCAGGCAGAGCGTACTATTCAGACTTTGGAGGATATGTTGAGAGCTTGTGTGATTTATTTCAAAGGTAATTGGGATGATCACTTACCTCTTATTGAGTTTGCCTACAATAATAGTTTCCATTCTAGCATCCAGATGGCTCCTTATGAGGCACTTTATGGTCGGAGGTGTAGATCTCCTATTGGTTGGTTTGAGGTAGGTGAGTGTCACGATCCGAAGCTACTTCTTGGATGCGACATGGTGCTTAGTGTCACAAGTGACCCCAAGCTAACCCATGGCATGTCATATCTATAGAAAATCAATCTAAGACATGCATTGTACGGAAGCTAAAACAATTTAATAACTGAAATAACTAAGAGAACGCAAATGTCTGAATATAAGATGTATATGAATAGTATAGTGCTGGCTGAAAACAACACTAACAACTGCTGCATCCAATCTATGTATGAAATCCTTCTAACTGATATGAGTTGCTGGGACATGCCCCCAGCTAACTCTAACAAGACTGAAAACTAAAAGATAAATACTGAAAGTAAATTATGTCTATTGTCCTTGAGCTATGAGGACTCACCAATAAAGCTACTGAGTACGTACAGGAAGTCGAACTAGCTGCAGTCTGGATACTGAGTGCCTAAACGTACATCATAAGGCGATATAGCAAAAAAGTATGCATCAGTACTTTGAATGTATTGAGCATGCAGAATATGTGCTAAGTTGGATAATATAGGACTGAACATAGAAATAGATATGCAGGCATATAACTGAAAGCTTAACAGAATACAATGACCAAGTACAATTCATGAATATCACATGCTGAACTGAATACTGAAATAAATACTGAATACATTGTCAATGCAACATGAATATGACTGTGGGAGGTACTGTTAACCGACATACCCCAAGATGAGCTAACTATGGGGCTAACCTGTAACCCTGAATGGAAGGGTGTTCATACCTTGCCAAGGGTACGAAAAAGTCTGACATGGATCCACTACTGATGTCCTCAAGGGACAAGGATGTGCAGCCTAGTCTGACAGCTGACTCCTTTAAGGCGCCATAGTTTTGTAACTTGGGGACTGCTACTAAAGGTCTTAGCTTAAACTGACAGCTAAGCCTTCATCCCCCCGTTCTCTCGGTACTAAGTCTACTCCAAACTAGATATAAACAACACTGCACTGAAATAATGGATAGCTCAAAGTACTGATAATTAACTGAGAATGCAACATACATATACTGAAAGATATGGCATTCGATTTCTAAAGCATGATTGTTTGCCTAAACTGCCTAGCAAGCATAATCTATAAAATACTAGAGTTTACACAAGCTAGGGTTTCTGGGTCCTATACAAGAAACTATGCTAATTCTCCAAGAACATGTAATTAGTACCATGGAAGCTATAACAACTGAATTTCAATGAATCCCTAAGATTTAGGAACCCTAGGTCTGAACAGTTCATGGAGAAACTGAGAAATTGACTGAAATCTAGGGACCGAATGGGTGAAAGGAACCCACTAGTGAAATCCCACATACCTGATGAAGAGAACTAGGGAGAAATCCCTTGAATTTTGGGGCTGAACTTGAAGAAGACCTCTGGTTGTTCTTGAGAGAAAACTATCACCTCTTTTGTTTCTTTTCTTTCTAAGTCTGATGATTTTAGGAGAATAGAGGTTTAGGTAGTTTTTGACTAGTTAATTAGGCTTAGACGACGTAAAACACCGTGTCTTAGGCCTTAAAAGATAAAGGAAAAGTCCAAAATACCCCTGGGAAAATTAAAAGAAATTTGCTAAAAATCGCGACTCAGGAATCACAACTTGGTTTGACGGACCATACTCCTGGATGACAGACTGTCAACTAAGTCGTGGTCCTGCCCTGGAGTCTGGGGGGTTCTCTGATCTGAGGAACTATGACTCTACAGGATGGACCGTACTTCTAAATGATGGTTCATCGTGTGACTCATGGTTCCTGGGGCTTGGAATGAGGGTCCCATGATGTTCTGTTTCCACGAGTCCCCAGGACAGACCGTGGTCCTGAACGATGGTTCGTCGTGTGACTCGTGGTTGATGAGCCCTAGACTGATGATCCTCTGATGAGGGAAACTACGAGTTATAAGATGGATTGTAGTTCTCAACTATGGTCCGTGATCTGTCTCGTGGTTCCTGAGACACAAACTGGGCGTCTACTGGAACTGGGACTACGGTTGAGATAATGGACCGTGGTTCCAAACTACAGTCCATGATCTTGAACCGTGGTTCTTGGAAACTTAATTTTTTTTCTAGTTTTATGAACTTAGTCTAGGCTTGGAATTTCTAGGGTGTTACAATATCTCCCCCTAGGGATCATTCATCCTCGAATGAAGACTTTACAAGTTGACTTTGGAGGAAAAGAGTTTCAATCCCTACCAAACAGGTACTAGAAACTGATATATGACTGAAATGAGTCCCATGAACATGTAAATATTCCAAAATGCAAGGGTAACTGATGGAACGAGGTATCGAGACTGAATTACACAAGAGTAAACTGAGAGACTGGAGAGGAAATATTACCTCAAGATGAAACTAACTCAGAGGGAAAGATGTGAGGATACTTGTCCATCATGGCTGCTTCTGTTTCCCAAGTAGCTCCATGTACGGACTGATTCCTCCAAAAAACCTTCACTGATGTGACTTCCTTATTCCTCAACCTACGAACCAAACGGTCAAGAATCTCAACTGGAACCTCCTCATAGGTGAGGCTATCTTTCACAGCCCCACTCCCTAAAGGTACTATTGATATCGAATCCCCCACACATCTCTTCAACAAGGAAATATGAAAGACTGGATGAACCGCTGTTAGTTCTGCTAGCAACTCTAACTCATAAGCCACATTATCAACCCTTTTCAAGATTCTGTAAGGACCTATATACTTGGGACTGAGCTTCCCTCTCTTTCCAAATATCATCACTCCTTTCATGGGTGACACTTTCAGGAAAACACAATCATCAATTTCGAATTCTAAGTCTCTTCTTTTCACATATGCATAGGACTTCTGACGACTCTGAGTTGTCCTTAGTCTTTCTCTAATGAGCTGAAACTTCTCCATAGCCTTATGAATCGAATCTGTTCCAATCAAGGCTGCTTCACCTACTTCAGAACCAACCAACCAGTGATCTGCATCTATGCCCATAGAGTGCCTCATAAGGAGCCATCTGAATACTGGATCTGGATTGTACACTCTGCCTGACCATCCGTCTTCGGGTGAAATGTTGTACTGAGATTCACCTGAGTACCAAGACCTTTCTAAAATAATCTCTAGAAATTAGATGTAAACTGAGGACCTCTATCTGAGATGATAGACAAGGGAACCCCATGCAACCTGACTAACTCTCTAATGTAGAGTCCGGCGTAGTCCTCCACGGAGTCGGTAGTCTTGATTTTCAAGAAGTGAGCTGACTTAGTGACTCTATCCACTATCATCCAAATGGAGTCACGCAGTCTGCGAGTATGAGGTAAACCCGTAATGAAATCCATGTTGACCACTTCCCACTTCCAAGTAGGAATGCTAATCTCCTGAGTCACACCTCCTGGTTTCTGATGTTCTACTTTAACCTGTTGACAATTAGGACACTTAGCCACAAAATCTGCGATGTCCCTCTTCATACCGTTCAATTAATAGACTTCCCATAGATAACGATACATCTTAGTGGCACCCAGATGAATGGAATACCTGAATTTATGGGCTTGTGTAAGGATCTGTTGCCTCAACTCACCCACCTATGGAACACATAAATGACCCTGATAATGAAGCACACCTTCTCCCTCTTAGGAGAAAACTTCAACTCTCTGCTGATGAACTACACTTTTTAGCTGAAGCAATATGGGGTCACTATCCTATCTCTCTTTAACCTCTGCTACCAAAGAAGATTCTGATCCATTATGGACTATTACACCACCATCTGACGTGTCCATAAAGCAGACTCCTAAGCGAGAAAGCCGGTGAACATCTCTGACTAATTCTCTCTTCTCTTCCTCAACATGTGATATGCTGCTTATGGACAGTCTGCTGAGGGCATCAGCCTCTACATTGGCCTTACCCGGATTGTAGAGTACATTCATATCATAATCTTTGAGGAACTCAAGCCATCTCTTCTGATGAAGATTCAACTCTTTCTAGATGAACACGTACTGGAGACTCTTATGATCTGTGAACACATCAACATGAACACCATACAAGTAGTGTCTCCAAATCTTTAGGGCAAACACAACTGCTGCAAGCTCTAGGTCATGAGTCGGGTAGTTTTTCTCATGGACCTTAAGCTTTCTGGAAGCATAAGCTATGACCTTAACCCGTTGATCAAAACACAACCTAGGCCAACCCTGGATGCATCGCAATAAATCACATAACCATTTGAACCCTCTAGTAGAGTCAAGACAAGAGCTGTAGTCAACCTGGTCTTCAGTTCTAAGAAAATTTTCTCACACTCATATGACCATTGAAACTTGACCTTTTTCTGAGTCAATTTGGTCAATGGGGCAGCTATGTATGAAAATCCTTTAACAAACCTCCTGTAGTAACTGGCCAGACCTAAGAAACTTCTGATATCTGTCAGAGAGGTAGGTCTGGGCTAGTGCTTTACTGCCTTAATTTTTTGGGAATGCACTCGGATACCTTTGCTGGACACCACATAACCAAGGAAAGTGATAGACTGCAACCATAATTCACATTACTAAACTCAGCGAATAGCTGGCGATCTTTGAGAGTTTGCAGAACAACCCTCAGATGAGTCGCATGCTCTTCCTCATTCCGTGAATAAACGAGGATATCATCAATAAAAATGATAATGAACAAGTCTAAATACTGCTTGAACACCCTGTTCATTAAATCCATAAAAGCTGCAGGAGCATTGGTTAGTCCAAAAGACATGACTACAAATTCATAGTGACTATACCGAGTCCTGAAGGCTGTCTTCGGGATGTCACTATCTCTAACTCTGAGATGATGATAGCTGGATCTGAGGTCTATCTTGGAAAAACAACTAGCACCCTGAAGTTGGTCAAACAAGTCATCAATCTTAGGGATGGGATATTTGTTCTTGATTGTGACTTTGTTCAATTGACGGTAGTCGATATACATCCTAAGAGAACCATCTTTCCTATACACGAACAACACTAGATCACCCCATAGAGAGACGCTGGTTCTGATGAAGCCATTATCTAGAAGGTCTTTCAGCTATTCTTTCAATTCCTTAAGCTCAGCTGGAGCCATTCTGTAAGAAGGAACCGAAATAGGCTGGATATCTGGAAGGAGATCTTCCAAAGTCGATTTCCCATTCGGGAGGAACTCCAGGAAGATCTTCTGGAAATACTTTTGGGAACTCATTAACCACTGGGATTGACTGTAGAGTTGGGGTCTCAGAGTTTGAGTCCTTAACCCAAACAAGATGATAGATATACCCTTTGGAAAACATTTTTTTGGCCTTAAGGTAGGAGATGAAATTACCTACAGGCACTGAGTTATTACCCTTCTATTCTAAGACTGTCTCATTTGGAAACTAAAATCGAATGACCCTAGTTCTACAATCGACTGAGGCATAACAGGAATGCAACCTATCCATGCCTAGAAGGATATCAAAATCTACTATTTCTAACTCTACAAGATTTACTGAAGTGACTTTCTGGGAAACTGTGACAGGGCAATTTCTGTATACCCGTCTAGCTATAACTGGGTCACCAACTGGAGTAGAGACTGAGAAGGATTCTGGGAGGATTTCTGGACTGACACCGAAGTTTATTGCTATATATGGAGTTATAAAGGAAAGTGTAGCCCCTGGATGTAACAATGCATAGCCATCAGTATTAAAGACTCGCAACGTACCCGTGACCATATTAGGAGAATCCTCCTGGTCCTGTCGAGCCTGAAAAGTATAATAACCTATTCTAGCACTGACCACCACCTATTCTAGACGAGGCACCCTACTGAGTAGGATGACTCGCTGGAGCTGCTGTAGAACTAGCTTGATTATATGGGCGAACATCCTTACCCCTTTGAGAAGCCATTGGAAAATCCCTCATCATGTGGCCTGGCTTACCATACCCAAAGCATTTTCCACTAACTGCCATGCACTCACCTTGGTGGTTTCAACCATACTTCTTACACATTAGATTTGTGCACCCACTAGTAACCGTACCTTGGGACATAGAGCCAGATGCTCTATCCCATCAATTTTTCTTGAACTTAGGGCACTGGGGCACTAGCAGAAGATGGAGCTGGATCTGAATTTTTCTGGCGGAACAGAGAGCGATTTCCACCCTCGGACCTCTGTTGGGAGTAGCAAAAGTCACTTGTCCTAGCCCTCTTAGTATCTCCTCCCCTTTCCTTGATCTTCTCCTCTTTAATATGATGAGCATAAGTAACCAATATGGAGAAGTCCATCTCCTTAATCAGCATAGCAGTTTTGCACTCCTTGACTACATCATCCGATACACCAGATACAAACTTGCTAATATGAACTCGGGAGTTAGCTACTATTGCTGGAGCATACTTGGATAGATGAATGAATTTTAGAGCATTGTCCTTCACGCTCATGTCATTCTGCTTTAGATTAATGAATTCCTGAACCTTGGCTTCCTTGAGCTCTATTGGGAAGAACCAATACAGGAAAGCAATCTTGAAAAGATTCCAACTTACTGGGCCTGTATTGGAACAACGGGATTCCTTCCATTGCTGGTACCAACTGTAGGCCACTCCCTTTAACTGATAGGCGGCCAAATCTTCACCCTCGACCGGAGTGACATCCATAATGTCTGCCACCTCATGGACATCATCTAAAAATTCTTGGGGATCCTCTTCTGAGTTGGACCATGAAACTCTGGAGGGTTTATTCATGTGAAATCCCAGATCCTGGCTGCAGCAGTGTTGACCTGAGGCGGAGCTGGTGCCGTAGCCTGCTGATTGACCTGGGTGGTTATGGCCTGACCAAGCACTTGGAAAGTATCCCTAAATTCAGAATGCGTGACTTGCTCATTCAATGGATCTACTGGAGTTGCTGGCTGATTCCTAGCGTTAGCTCTTCTGGGAGGTATTTTTCTGAAATGCGAAGAGCATGAGTTAGAATAAAATGAGGTTTAGTAGAGTTTATACTCTATAGAACGAGCTGGAAAAGAAAGAAGGGAAGTTATTCATAATGACATCTCATAGCTCCTCCCTCATAAGTGTGGCGTGCTTCACACCCATGCAGAAGGCTCTACTTGATGCGACTTTTAGACAATCTAGGACTCTTAAACCTGATGCTCTGATACCAAGTTTGTCATGACCTGAAGCTACCCTCTGGACGTGACATGGTGCTTAGTATCACAAGTGACCCCAAGCTAACCCATGGCATGACGTATCTATACAAAATCAATCTAAGACATGCATTGTGCGAAAGCTAAAACAATTTAATAAATGGGAGAACCTAAGTGTCTAAATATAAGGTGTATATGAATAGTATATGCTGGCTGAAAACAACACTAACAACTGCTGCATCCAATCTATGTCTGAAAGCCTTCTAACTGATATGAGTTGCTGTGACATGCCCCCAGCTAACTCTAACACGACTGAAAACTGAAAGATAAAGACTGAAATTAAAGCATGTTTATTGTCCTCGAGCTATGAGGACTCACCAATAAAGCTGCTGAGTATGGACTGGAAGTCAAACAAGGAGCGGTCTAGATGCTGAGCGACTGAACCTACATGATAAGACATTGTAGCACAAAAGTATGTGTCAGTACTTTGAATGTACTGAGCATGCATGATATGTGCTAACCTGGACAATATAGGACTGAACATATAAATAGATATACAGGCATATAACTGAAAGCTGAGCTGAATGCATGACCAAGTATAATTCATGAATATCACATGCTAAACTGAATACTGAAATAAATATTGAATACATGGTCAATACAACATGAATCTGACTGTGAAAGGTACTATTAACCGACATACCCCAAGATAAACTAACTATGGGGCCAACCTATAACCCTAGATAGAAGGGTGTTCATATCTTGCCAAGGGTACGAAAAAGTGTGACGTGGATCCACTACTGATGTCCTCAAGGTACAAGGATGTGCAACCTTTTCTGACAGCTGACTCCTTTAATAGCTACGGTGGCACCGTAGTTCTGTGACTTGGGGACTGCTACTAAAGGTCTTAGCCTAAACTGACAGCTAAGCCTTTATCCCCTTGTCTGCTTGGTACTAAGTCTACTGATCTTGGGTATGTTGATATGCCCGTTTATCGTATTTTACCCATGTTTACCTTATGTTTTAAGAGCATTACTTACTATATATTGTGTGTTTTGAGTTGAATTGCTATATGTTTTACTAAGACACATGATTAGGTGTGTGTAGGTGAAATGACATGGGAAAGTGACCATTGGAAGATGATTCAGATGTAGAAAGCTTGGATGCAATGTAGCAGAAGGTTCGGGAGCACATAAAGAGAGGAAAATAGGCTTGGACCATTGAGGGGCAGCCTAGCGCACTGCTGGCGCGCTTTCCCAAGGCCTAAACAACTGTAGGGGCTGCCTGGTGCACTGCTGGCATGCTGCCCCACAGGTAAAACTATTGGAGCCCAAGTTTGGCGCATCTTAGGCACACCGTGCCAGCCCCGTCTCTACCAAAATTTCAGCTTTATTCTAGTTCGATTCCAAGAAGGAAAAGGGGTTATTTCCCAAACCCTATAAATAGAACCTTGTGCATTTTTTGAAGGGTTCCGTCATATTTTTAGAGAGCAGAAGGCAGAGAATAGATTTCACCATTAGGTTTCTTTTCTTCTTCCTTTTCTTAGTCATAATCTTGGATGAAAACCTTATTATCTTTGTTTTTGAGTAGCATGAGTGGCTAAGAACCTTTGTTCTGGGGTTACGGCTACAAACGCATGAATATTTAGTATGAATTTGGATTGATTGTGTGTTTGCCATTATTAGTTGTTCTTATATTCCTGTGTTTAGTATTTTGATGCTTGGCCACCATTAAGATAAATATATAACATTGTTGTGAACTCGAGAGAAGGATCAACAAGGTAGATCGAGGAATATAAGGAGCAAGACCTCTCTTTTGTAACGTAAAGGGTAGGTTAGAGACTAGGATAGGAATATACCTAGAACGCCTTTCTTGGTTCATACGAGAAGATATATAAATGCTTTTAAAATAAGATGTCACATCTCTGCTCAACGATGTAGTTGTGATGCTATTTTGAATAGGCAACTAGAGGCTCAAAAGATCATAGTTGTAACATCAACCCCGGAATCAACAACTAGACAAAAGAACAAGTCAATTCAAGTGACTACTACTTAAGATTGCGTAATAAAGCTGTAACCCTGGAATTCTCTCTAAACTTGGAACCGATAAAATCATTAGTTACCTGCATTTCATTCTGGAATTTTACTTTAATTATTCAATTACTACAAACTCATATTATAGTTACTTTTATACTTGTTTATTTTAGAGGTATACGAATAAAGTGGAACATTTGCTAAGTCATAAGTCTCTTGGGTACGATATCCGGACTAACCAGTCTATATTACTTGGACGACCACGTACACTTGCGTGTGAGTGGGAAACCAACAAGTTTTTGGCGTCGTTGCCGGACACTTAGAAATTAGCAGAGTTCTATCTTTTCTTATACAGCTTTATTATTCAAGTATTGACAACTTGATCTTAGCATTTGGAAAAATCTGCAGGTACAAATTTTGAACTGTCAACAACAATCTGGAAAGAAAGAAAGACTTAGTACAACCACACCTTAAACCGGAATGACTATTTCATCAATGGAGAAAGGCAACAACACTTTATCCTATCAAGTTTCAGGAGGTGGCTGAGGAGACAATTTAGTTAGTTGAACAACCAGAAGTGTTCCCTCAGAAATGGCAGCACCAAGGCCAGTGCGCGATATGGCAATCCCACTCGTGACTAATGTTACAAATAGAATCCAGAAACCCGAACCGGGCAGTCGTTTTGAGCTCAAACAGAGTATGATGCAACTCTTACACACCAATGGTCAGTTCACGGGCTTATAACATGAGGACCCACAGTAGCATATCCAGAATTTTTTGGAAATCAATGATATATTCATACCAACTGGGGTCACAGTGGACTACGTGAGGCTGACATTGTTTCTGTTCTCTCTATTTGCATAAGCAAGGAGATGGTTGAAAGTGGAGCCACCGAACTCCTTCACTTCATGGGATGATTTGGCCAGAAATTCTTGATGCATTTCTTTCCATCTGGGAAGACAGCCAAGCTGAGGAGCGAGATTTTGAGTTTCAGGTAGAAAGATGGTGAAAATCTCTACACAAGTTGGGAGAGATTTAAGGCCCTCCTTATGGCATGCCCTCATCATCAACAGACCAATGAGGTATTGGTATACACATTCAGTGAAAGGCTTGAGCCTCATTCAAAGATTCTACTAGATTGTGTAGCAGACGAGCAAGCACTAGAGAAAACATATGATCAGTTGTATACTCTCTTGCAGAGGATGGCACAGAGTAATTCAAAATAGAACAGTGATACTACCAGCGCCGGGCCTAAGAAGGTAGACGGATTGCTTGAGGTAGATTCCAACACGACTTTATTTGCCAAGGTGGAGTTTATGGATAATCAGTTGTGCAACATAGCTATGGTTCTTAACAAGTTAGCTCTTGGGAATAGTCAAGCACATGTTAATGTAGTACAACCAACAACTCTTCAGTTTTGTGATACTTCTGGGGGAGACCATCTATCAGAAGATTGTGCAGCGAATCCTGATTCTGTGAACTTTGTGGGGTATGCTCAGAGAGGTGGAAATTAGAATTATGGAAATACATATAATGCAAACTTGCAGAATAATTTGTCATATGGGAACAACCAAGGCCAGAATCAATTCAGGACACAAGGGCAGAATCAACAGTTTGCTGGAACCAACAAGCTTGCGACCATGCCTAGCAACATAGAAGACATGCTGAAGTCGATCATGGAGAGCCAAGCTAAGTATAAAGCAGGTATGAAAGATCAGAAAACCTCCATCTGGAATTTAGAAAAGAAAGTGGGGAAGCTGGCTAGAGCACAAAATATGAGACCACAGGGTGGTCTTCCAGGTGATACTGACCCAAATCCAAAGCAGGTGAATGCATTCACTACTAGAATAAGGTTAGAGCTGAAAGAGTTGGCACCAAAGCAAGAAGATCCCAAGGTAGTGGAGGTTGCAATCGAAAAGGCTAACACTAGGGCAGAGATAGAGGTGAAAGAAGATGCAGTTATTGTGAAGCCTCCTCCACCGTTCCCACAGAAGTTGATCAAATAGAGAGAGGAGGTTGGATTCAAGAAATTTCTTGACCTATTAAGGCAGGTACACCTTAATCTCCCCCTCATAGATGTTCTTCAAAGAGTCTCGAAGTATGCAAAATATATCAAAGATATTGTGGCAAACAAGAACAGGCTGACCGAATATGCCATAGTCTCTCTCACAGAGGTATGTACGTCTCAGATTCAGAATAGATTGCCAACCAAATTGAAGGATCTGGGAAGTTTCACTATTGAGATCACGATTGGCCAGAAAGTTATAGCTCAAACACTATGCGATCTTTGGGCAAGTATCAACCTAATGCTATCTCCAGTCTTCAAAAAGATGGGTTTGGGTAGTCCTCGCCCCACTATAATTATTCTACAGTTGGTAGACCTAGACCTGAGGGGATAATAGAGGATGTATTGGTGCAGATTGGTTCATTGATATTTCTGATGGATTTTGTGATCTTGGATTTTTAACCAGACCCGGAAGTTCCATTTATTTTGGAACATCCATTATTGGCTACAGGCAGAGAATTGATAGATGTGGCAACAACGCAGCTCACTATGAGAGCGCATGGCAAGGTGGAAGTTCTTTAATGTTTATAAGGCAATGAAGTTGCCTGCGTTATATGAGGTCTTATCGGCTATTACTGTGGTGGACATAGAATCAAGGATACCTCTTATAACCTCCACAGATCCATTGGAAAGAGCCCTCATAGGGATGGATTTTTATGGAGATAGAGCGGCACATGAAATGATTCAATGCTCGAAGACAGCTTGGGCATTGTCTAGCACTACTGAATTCGAGCCTCTTAATAGACCATTGGGACCCCTTCCCAAGCTATCTATTGAAGAAGCCCCAAAGCTAGAGATGAAACCACTTCCACCTCATATGAAGTATGCATATTTGGGTAAAGATAATACGCTTCCTGTAATCCTAGCAGTCGGGTTGAATGAAGCACAAGTAAAAGATGCCCTAACAGTGTTGCGAAAGTGGAAGGGAGCAATTGGGTGGCAGATGTATGATATTCATGGGATCAATCCGTCATTCTGCATGTGAAAGATATACATGGAGGAGGGGTACAAGCCCATGGCACAACATCAGAGAAGATTGAACCCTCCTATGGAGGATGTAGTGAGAAAAGAGGTGATCAAGTGGCTAGACACATGTATTGTTTTTCCCATCTCAGATATCAAGTGGGTCAGCCCGGTGCAATGTGTCCCTAAGAAAAGGGGGATAACTGTGATAACAAATGAGAAGGATGAGCTGATTTCAACACGTACAATCACTAGGTGGAGGATTGCATGGACTACCAGAAATTAAATGAAGCCACCTGGAAAGATCATCTACTCCCAACTGAATATAAACAACAGTGCACTGAAATAATGGATAGCTCAAAGTACTGATAATTAACTAAGAATGTAATATAAATATACTGCAAGATATGGCATTCGATTTTTGAAGCATGATTATCTGCCTAAACTGCCTAGCAAACATAATCTATGAAATACTGGAGTTTACACAAGCTAGGGTTTCTGTGTCTTATACAAGAAACTATGCTAATTCTCCAAGAACATGTAATTAGTACCACGGAAGCTATAACAACTGAATTGCAATGAATCCCTAAGATTAGGAACCCTAGGTCTGAACAATTCATGGAGAAACTGAGAAACTGACTGAAATCTAGGGACCTAATAGGTGAAAGGAACCCACTAGTGAAATCCCACATACCTGATGAAGAGAACTATGGAGAAATCCCTTGAATTTTGGGGTTGAACTTGAAGAAGACCTTGCTTGTTCTTGAGAGAAAACTATCACCTCTTTTGTTTCTTTTCTTTCTAAGTCTGATTATTTTAGGAGAATAAAGGTTTTAGGTAGTTTTTGACTAGTTAATTAGGCTTAGATGACGTAAAATGAAGTAGCTTAGGCATTAAAAGAGAAAATAAAAGTCCAGAATACCCCTGGGAAAATTAAAAGAAATCTGCTAAAAATTGCGACTCAAGAATCACGACTTGGTTTGATGGACCGTACTCCTAGATGACGGACCAACAGCTGAGTCGTGGTCCTGCCCTAAAGTCTTGGGGGTTCTCTGATCTGAGGAAATATGACTCTACATGACATACCGTACTCCTAAATAACAGTTTGTCATGTGAGTTATGGTTCTTGGGGCTTAGACTTAGGGTCCCTGATGTTCTGTTTCCATGCGTCCCTAGGATGGACTGTGGTCCTGAGCGATGGTTCATCATGTGACTCGTGGTTGCTGATCCCTAGACTGATTATCCTTTGATGAGGGAAACCACGAGTAACAGGACATACCGTGGTTCTCAACTACGGTCTGTGAACTGTCTCGTGGTTCCCGAGACATGAACTGGAGGTCTACTAGAATTGGGACTACGATTGAGACGATGGACCGTGGTTCCAAACTACGGTCCGTGATCTTGAACTATGGCTCTTGGAAACTTAATTTTTGTTCCTGGTTTTCTGAACTTAGTCTAGGCTTGAAATTTCTGGGGTGTTACAGTGAGAAAGCTTTGATTGATCCAGATTCGTTTCATTATACTATGTAGAAGGTTTAGATCATTAGGGAGAGGTTGAAGACCACTCAGAGTCGACATAAATCATATGCGGATGTGAGGAGGAGAGATTTGGAGTTTGAGGTGGATGATTGGGTATTTATGAAGATGTCACCCAGGAAGGGTGTGATAAGATTTGGTAAGAAGGGGAAGCTTAGTACCCACTATGTAGGTCCTTACAGAATTTTGAGGAGAGTTGGTAGCGTTGCTTATGAGCTGGATTTGCCATCGCATTTAGAAGCGGTCCATCTTGTTTTCCATGTTTGTATGTTGAAGAAGTATGTTAGTGATTTGACCTTGATTGTTCCTTTGGAAGATGTGAGTGTGAAGGATAACCTTACTTATGAGAAAGTTCCGCTGGAGATTCTTGATCGTCAGGTTTGGAAGTTGAGAAACAAAGAAGTCACTTCAGTGAAGGTTCTTTGGAGAAAATAGCTAGTTGAGGGAGCTACTTGGGAAGCAGAAGCAGCCATGAAAGCCAAGTACCCTCACCTCTTTCCTTCCCACTCAGTTTCAGCTTGAGGTAGCAGTTTACTCCTTAGTAAGTCCCTCCAATTCTGTTCCATCCATTTCCCTCATGATCCTAGCATGCATTCATGTTTTACGGAGTTAGTTCAATCATGTTTTAAGTTGAAAAGCTTAGTTTTCATGTTTATCCTTGAGTTTTCATGTTTTGTTGCTTGGTTAGGTTGTTTTCTCTCCAGTTTTCCTTACTTAGTCTTCATTCGAGGACGAATGATCCCAAGGGGGAGATATTGTAACACCCCGGAGTTCAATCCAGCTTTTAAACTTAGAACAAATTCTGCAAATTTTAAACTTCCTAGGAATTACGGGTCCAAACCATGGGCCGTGGTTTGAACCACGAGCCATGGAATGAACTTGTGGTTTTAGCTCTGCAGGTCAGTATCTATTCTGAGAACCACAAGTGGGTTCTACGGACCATAGTTCAGTCTATGGTCCATCCTGTCCACTCGTGGAATCAGATCAGAGGACTGATTGTTCCCCTGAAAACCACGAATGGGTCTATAGACCGTAGTTTATTCTACAGTCCATCCTATATACTCATGTAATCTCTTCTGCAGCTTGAATTTTGTTCCAAGAACCACGAGTGGAAACCACGAGTCGTGGTTCATTCTACGGCTCGTGGAATGCACCCGTGATCCATGAAGCTGAACTTTTTACAACTTTTTCCTAATTAAATCCTAGGGGTATTTTTGTATTTTTCCACCCTTGTAACTATTAAGTGAGGTCGTTTTGACTACTTTTAGTAGGATTTTATCCTTAATTAGCCTAAGTCTTTCCTTATTCCTCATTCATCTCCCAAAAAGAGGAAAGAACTTCTTCAAGCTCCATGTTCAAGCTCCATATCAAGGGATTTAATTCCAAGTCTCTATTCTTCTCACCCAGGGTTTAGAAAGCTTCAATTCAAGTATGTGGGTATTCAATGAGGGATTCTTCCACCCTTATGCCCCAAACCCCCAATATTTTATATGGATTTTCGTGAATTTCAAATTAGGGTTCTTACCCAATTCTTATGGGCTTTGCTATAAATTATTTTCTCATGATTCTACTATGAAATTTACTATTAAATTGCATGATTTTGCATGGGTTTTTACATGTGAAATCCTATTTCATGAATTGAAGGCTAATTATAGCAAATTTTACATGCATGAATTGATTCAAGTAAATTGGGGTATTTGGTAGCATGATTTCATGAATTTCAAGCAAGTGCATGCCTAGTTCCTATGTTTTATGAAAGTATATGGTATTATGAAATTGAACTAGGGCCATGCAAGTTTTCAAGTCATGAATTATTATGCAAGACAATACACCCGATGTGCCATCAATGCTCATGAATCATTTTCTAAACCAAGGTTTTTGAGTACTGTGAATATCTGGGTTGTGAACATGTTTATGAACAAGCTTTGACATCTAGATATGTCACATACATGTGAGCCTCATGTTATGTGTTAGAAGTAGTATTTAACACTGAGCGATGAGGATTCCAGATAACCCAAATCCAGAACTACATTTCCACCGTAGGTTGCCCTCTATGGCCTATGACAGGATCCTTATGACATGGTTCTAACCTTGGTCGGTTAGAACAACCTTTTTCAATGTGGGTGCATGACACTGGACTCCATGTAGCTCATAATGGTTTATGTCGGTTAAGAGAAACTCCCGCATGATTATTTTCAAGCTATGAAGTTATATGATACTCTACTTTGAATCTTGACTTTATTTCATGTTTTATGTCTTATATCTTGATATTTACTTATGATATCTCTTTATATGAATGAGCTCATTTTAAGTATGTTTTAAGTATATTTTTATCATGATTATGCATATCTCACATACTCGGTACATCCTATAGTATTGACGCATATTTTGCGCTGCATCTTCTTGATGATGCAGATTCAGGTTTCCTCCCCCAGGCACGTGGCTAAAGACCGCAGGCCATTCCAGTCAGTGTTGGTGAGTCCTCATTGTTCGAGGGCTAGTTATGATCCTAGTTAGTTTATGGCTGTTTACTTTCACATTTCTAGTTAGCTAGGGTCTTGTCCTAGCAACTCCTTATGTCATGTGTAGAGGCTTTTCAGACATAGATAGTATTTGGGTCTCTCTTTCGGATTATGATTCATCTTGATCTTTATCATTTATGGGTTTGAATTTCCTAGCTTTCCATTTATACTTCCGCTATATTTTCTTATGAATGTCTGAGTATCCTATGACCAAGGATTAACTTGGGGCACTTGTGGTCCCGAGTCCCATGTTACGCCTAGGGGGTAGTCTCAGGGAGTAACACCTGTAGTCTATACACATCCTCATACTACTATCTTTATTTTTCACAAACAAAACCAGAGCACCACAAGGTGAAGCACTGGGATGAATAAAACCTTTATCTAACAGTTCCTGAAGTTGAGTATTAAGTTCCCTCAACTCTGCCGGAGGCACATGATAAGGATGAATAGAGATTGGGCGAGTGCCTGGATCTAAGTCTATGCAAAAGTCAATGTCTCTATCCGGAGGCATACCAGGCAAATCTATCGAAAACACCTTCTGAAACTCAGAAACCACCAGAACTGACTCAACCGAAAGGGGCTCCACACTAATATCCCGTAAATATGCTAAGAAGGACAAATAACCCCTTCCTACTAACTTCCTAGCCTGAAAAAAAGGATATAAGCTTCACCAATTTAGGCCTGTACATACCTTCCCACTCTAGCCTAACTCAGAATCTCTAGAGTTACTGTCTTAGTATTACAATTCTGTACAACGTGATATGGAGACATCCAGTTCATACACAAAATAACATCAAAGTATAGCATGTACAGAATAACCAAATCTATCCAAGTATGAAATCCCATAAAAACCACAGAGCAAGTATGATATACATGGGTTACTACCACAGACTCCCCAACTGGGGTAGAAATATGAATAAGGGAATCAAGGATATCACATACAAAACCCAAACCCAAAGCATATTTTATAGAAACATATGAATAAGTAGAACCTGGGTCAAACAGTAAAGAGGCCATCCTGCCATAGACTAGAATTGTACCTGTGATCACAACATCTTACACCTCAGCCTCAGACTTTCTTGGGAATGCATAACAATGAGCCTAGTTATCAATCCGGGCAACTTCCTTGGCTGGATGCATTACTCCCCTACCCGTGCGTCTATTCCTTTATTTCCCTGGCCTCCCTGAAAGTTACCTCGCTCACCCTGTGGAAGACCACTGGCATAACCACCTCTACCTACCGGAACAATAACCTTAGACTTCTATTGAGTCTGATTACCTGCCTGTCTATGGGGGCACTCCCTTTTGAAGTGACCCGGATCACCACAATGAAAGCATCCGCGGTCAAAAGTAGGCCTGCTAGTAGAAGTATAAGAAGTCTCCGGCCTCTAAGAGCTGAAAACTAATGACTGGCTCCCGGATGACCACCTGTAAAAGCTGGCAGGGCTGACTGAATAGGACAAGCAAAATACACTTGCTAGTTGTCACCCCTGGAGTATGAACCACTGAAATTAGCTTCATTTTGGGACTTCTTGGCTAACACCTTAGCCTGCCAACCTGTCTAACCCTCTCTAGTTTCTTCACATAATTCGTCACCTCATTAAAACTTTTTCC